>SNQJ01S0108299.1:12314-41781 GCA_010110895.2 Picea sitchensis
GCTTCCCACACACTTCTTGCTCCAAGGATTCTGAGACCACGGATATGATAGCTACTCACAATCTATCTTGACAAAGCAAAGCTCAAAGCCAACATACAAGCTCCAAAAACTCCAAGCTACAAAACTCAATAACAAGCCAATCTAACTTTCTCCATGAGAGCTCCTATCCTTTTATAAGTTGAAGAGGATAAGGTGAGGAGGTTAGGATGATCCCACTAAATCATGAAAGCGATTAAGATCCAAACCGTTCGGAGGCTACGTCACCATAGAAGCTTCTCCTTCCAGAAACATCGAGCAGATGCTCGTTTTTCCCACGTACAAGAATTTTCGCACCCTAGCTATAGAGCAATGCGCGGAAACTCCGCAACCTAAATATAGAGCAAGGTGCGGAAATCAGGCATTTCCGCACCCTGTGTATAGTGCAACCTGCGGAAATCTTCCTTAATAGGGTTTTTACAAAGGAAAATACAACTTATTCTCTCAGGGAAAGTTCTTCTCCCTTCTTTCTTCAGTAATTCAGGCCATTGACCCCTCTAAAGGCAACATATAGCTTTACATCATTAACGGTCATAAGGGTGACAAAAATAATGTGTAACACTAAGTGGACCCGAATGTCCACTTTCTAACTTTGATTGTGCTCGATGATGCCTCTGCCCCATTCATGGCTTGTCAATTGATGCCAAATGTCCAATGGTGTGCCCAACATGTGCACCCAAGTGTGCCCAAATGCATCAAAGTGCACTTAAGTGCGTTGAATGGATGTTTACCTAGTGGATGTGCACCCAATGAGTGCATCTCATGATCATTGCGCTTTGTGGATACTTGTTCCCAAAGGCACTTTTGCTATCTATTGCAACCTGCAAGTTTGGAATGTCCAACTCCTTGGATCCACATGTATCCCAAGCACCCAATACCATAAAAGCTAGTCAAGTTCTCCATGCCACTTTGTCCATCATGTGTAGTACATGTCTACGGATAAGGTTGCTCGTTGCAACCTTCTTTTCCTTTCCTTGCCAACTTCCCTTCCAAGCTTCTCTTGGCTTGACCAACTAATGTGAGCTACCAAGGTCTACGGTGTGCCCAGTATGCGCAAGGGTGCATGGCATGCCCATGTAGTGCCTTGCCAATGGGCCAAGACCCTCCAAAACTGACTCTTCTAACTATCAACCTTATGTCAAATGTACCTATGTCGATTAGTGACCATTGAGATGATCATGTGACAAAGGTGAATGTAGCCATTCAAGACTAGGGCCTTACATGTGGGATTAGTGACCCACCAGATCATGGATAATACATACAAGATGGCTCTCCAAGAATGCTCACAACAAGAATGAGAGATGTATAATACTATTCGAATAAAATAAAGAATGGAAATTTGAACCCATTTTGCCTTTCAATAGCCCATTTATAATGAGGTTTTTCTTTCCACTTGTCACACGTGCTCTTGTCCCCTCTTTTCCTTCCTAGGGAATCATTATGCTTTATTTTATTGACAATTCATGCATTTTTGTTGTTGTTTATTACATCTTTCGTAATTAAGTGTCTTAGGAAATAGATTTCAATGATGATTCATTCCATATGAGCTCCTATATATATCCCAATACAACAAAGTGTGACATACATTTTATTTACTAGGGATCCACAATTAGGGTATTACATCACATCCCCTTTAAAAGAAGCATTGGCCTTGATGCAACTTTATTCATGAATCAACTACAAGAACCACTCTTGCATGACATTCTTTATTTTCTAGGTGACCTCAATGGCTTTTTAATGCTTCTATTGGGGCTTCATCAGGTGGATGGATCAATTTTAGAGCATTGCAGCCTTACTGTTAAGGATGCACATAGGATCTTTATGGAACTATGCTTTTAATTCCACCTAAAGCAAAGACCAATCAAGAATATCATTAAGATCATGCACATATATCTCCAATGAAAAAACATTAAGAGCAACATGCACCATAACAATATGTGGTAATGCATCAAGTATATATGCAACCACCCAATCCTCTCTAAGACCTCAAACAAGACACAATATTTGAGTGAAAGTTTGGAGAAGTTCCCAAGCTCTAAGGAACTCCTCTCATGCTTAGACCTCAAGAAACATGTTTTCTAATTATGAATTCCCTTTGGAATTAGTGTTCAACTACATAACTTTTTACAATCTTAAGTCACCTTCAAATATTACCTAATCTAAACAACTTATTCTTCCATGTCTCAACATATCTAACTCAATTAGAAAATTGTTAATTGGGTCATTAAAGCTTAAGAAAGTGTTAAACTTTCCATAAGAAGCCTCAAACTAACTTGTACCAAATGACACATGAAGACATTATAGTAAGCAAAGTTGACAAGGTAGAGGTATTCCTATCACTTGGATGGCTTGTCCATGGCATACATCCATAACATGTCTTTCACTTTTGATTCACAAACTTGATCCATTTTTCCATCATACTATGGACAACATACAAAATTTCAACTATGTGTCCATAGCTTGAAACATACTCCTCCAAAAAATTAAAGTAAACTTTGTATTTGTATTAGAGGAAATCTTCTCAAGATCTCCATGTAAGCAAACTCTATCATTCACAAAGATTTCAATGCTAAAGCCATATGAGTAGTATGTACATGAATAAAGTGAGCCATGTTGGTGAGTCTATCTAATTCTTAATTTTATTGGGCAAATTTGTAATAAAGTCAATAAAACATATCCCCATTTCCGTTATGGAATAGGCAATGAATACAAAAACCCAACCAAAAGTTGATGCTTTGTCTTCACCTATTGGCATTCTAAACATTTGGCAACATACTTTGTTACTTCTTCATGTTTTTCCATAAGTATCGTGTGGGTACTGCTTTCTCAACCTTGTTATCATTGACTTGCATTAGGTACATCTTTTCACTTCCTTCAAAATAAATAACCTTATCTCAACACTGTTGGACACATAAATTACGCCCTCAATACAAGGAAAACCTTCCACTAAAATTAAAAAATCTTCATACTTCAATCATATATTGCTTTCATTACATAGTATACCTTCCTCAACCTTAAGGTTGTAGTCATCATGGATAATCTCTCTACATATTTATTGCCTCAAATGAGATTATGGCAATTGCATGTCTTCACTTGTTAAGTGCATCAACCACTTTGTTTTTGTTGCCTTTGATATGTTTGAATTCAAAGTTATACTCACTAAGAAATTAAAGGAACCTTCTTTGCCTTGCATTCGAGTGTCATTATGTGAACAAGCATTGACGGTTATCATGATCATTTCTTTTAGATCTCATATTCACAAGTATATGTGAACATTGTTCTTATCAAGAAAAACACAATCAAAGGGCTCACCCCTTGGACATAAGAGATACTTATGTCAACCCTAACCTCACAAGAAACCCAACAAAATGCATATAGAAAAACTTTTCCATTCATTGAAAACTCCTTGTACCATAACTAGTTAAATATTTAAACATGTAGCCCTCTTGAGATTCTAGATAGAGAACTTGAAAAGGCCAAGTCTCGTGAGAGCCTTCTCCCTATCAAAATATCATCCCATCGATAACTTGAGTCCCATCGAAAGAGTACCTAAAGGTCCCGTTGGTGAACTTGACTTCTAGATATGTGGGGAAAAATGCTCACTTGTGGCCTAATCCATACATTTTGTAACATCCTTGTTTTCAAACCCCAAACTAGCGATGTATATTATAAATGTGATGTATAGCCGAGAGCCAAAGCAATGTAATATGTAAATGATGCAAATTGAATATAATGAATAAAATTTATCGCGAGCGGGAGATGGGCACAGATGAATCTTTGGGGGCTAAGTATCCACAAGAGAGGCAAGGGGTCCAAAGGGGAGAGTTTACCCATGTTTATTGAATCCAAACCATTTCTTCCTAAATTATCCTTACCATGAACCTTCCATTATCTGTCGAGTGTTCTAGAGCTCAATCATTGAATTCATGTAAGAGGGTGGGTGTGAGAATTCATATCCCACTATTACTGAGACCATGGGGGTTGAGTACAATCAACTTGGGGAAGAGTGTAAGTCAAGCAAGCAAGAGAAAGATGGGAAATTTGTATGGGTAGGAGACCAGAATTACACATTCATGTTTTTGCATGGAGAGCTATTTTTACATGGAGTTTTGTAGACATCAAAGGAGTTTTGAGTGTTGAAGCTTGAAGGCAGTTGTTGTGGGCACGTTTGGTAGCTGTTTGGAGATGTAATTTCATGGAGAAAGAGGTTGTGGGCTTGTGAGTAATGTTTGAATTTCATCAAGGGAAGCACATGTTTTGTTGCTGGGAGAATTTGTGTTAAGGTCAAAGCAGAGAGAGTTCATGTCCAACCTGTGTTGGAAGCCCTGGAGGGGAGTGGGAAGGCCCGAGGGACTATGAGCAGTGAAGGGGGATTCCATCCCTTGGGTTGTGCAGGTTGTGGGGAAGAGAACTGGTGGACTAGAATTAGCTATGGGAATTGACTATTGAGTGGGGGACATTAGCCATCCTTAGGGACCACCGTCTCCTATATATTCATAGCCCCAACTTGGGGGTGATTTGTTATTGAGAATTGGAAAAACAAGTCTACAGTTGGGAGGAATGTATATCCTCTACAATGAGTTGCATATTTCTTAAGATAAGTGTTCTTATTGTTGTCTTTATTCATGGTTAAGTGTTGATATAGTTTTATGTGCATTTTACGAGTTATTTGGTTAATGCTACTTGTTCTGAGCATAATGATGTATTCAAATCTCTATTTATGTGGTTGAATGTTGTTGTATGGGTTTCACTGTTTTTGTGCACATTTAAAGTAATTACATTTACATTTTTATTCAGTATGGATAGTTGCATGAGTTAAAATGTTATGTTGTGTGTTATTTCCGCATTTAGAATTGGTACCATCAATTTTTATTGGGTCGTTTTAGCAGTAGCGTGACCCAACTTGGGGTTGGGTATGTTACATAGTGGTATCAAAGCTTAAGTTCAAAACTGGACCCTTATGGGACAATAACTAGTGCGAATTTGGGCAAATTTGTTATTACAGAGTTTGATCTGTGACGAATTTGGGGAAAATGGTGAAAAATTAAAGTGAAATCCCCAAATTCATGAGAAAATTCAAGATAATTTATCCTCATAGCCATCGAAGAAAGGTTTAATGGTGTCAATCTGCAGATTTACAGAGCTAAATTCAACCTGGAAGGTCGAAATTCGTGTTTTAATGGTCGTTGTATAATTGGGCAAAGTCCAATGGATCGACGATCGAGATCGCTTTTGATCTCGATATCAACAACCCAGATTCATTTTAATATTTTCAAAACTTATAAGGTTTTCAGAGTTAGCAAGGTCAAGCAGATCAATAGCCGAAATTCATTTCGGCAGTTGGGAAAATGAGACAGATGGACGTTCTCGATTCATTTTTGGTCGTTTGGAAGTTGGAGAAGATCAACGGTCAAGATCATTCAAAATGGAAGATCAATGGGCCAGATTCATTGGGGATTTGATTGAAAATTTCTAAGTGTTAGAGTTGGCCAAGAGAATTCATCGATGGCTGATGGTTGGGTCTGTTGAATTGGTGAAGTGTTTCAGTTTCCAATGGAAATTGTCGACGACCAATGGTCAGGTCGACAAATTTGGCGAAGTGTTTTGTTCGCCAACAAAAATCATCGATGATTGATGGTCGGGTCGACTGTTTTAGCAAAGTATTTCGATCGAGAAAGAGAAAGTGTCGATCATTGATGACCAATGGTCAAGGGTCGACAAAATTGGCGAGGTGTTTAGTTCACTCGAGAGAAGTTACCAATTGTCAATGAAGGAAGGAGGGTGATGACATGTTATGCCACGTCAACATCCATGTGTCATACCATGTCAACCAAGTTGACACCTCAAGATGACATCTCATGCCACATCGACAGTTGTCACGTCAGTTAGGGAATGGTCAATGGTCAATGGTCTGGTTAGCCGAATTGGAGAAGTGTCTTTGTATGCCAATAGGAATGGTCAATGATTGATGATCAGGTCAACCAAATTGATAAAGCGTTTCATTCGCTAACGAAAATCGTCGACGGTCGATGGCTGGTGGTTGGGTTAGCCAGTTTAGTGATGTATTACAATCAGTTTCCAAAGGAAAGGATCGATGGTCGATGGTTGGGTTGGAATTTTTCGTAAAGTGTTGTGTGCATCCAAAGGAAAACACCAATCGTCGATGGAGCTTGGATCAATGGTCCATATTGTTTTAAGTTGTTGATCGACGATGGAAATTGATATGTGGGGTTTGGAAAGGATTTATGGATTAACTAATCAGATTTCATCTAATTTGACATCAACGACTCAGATTTAAAACACTGTTATAATAGTAAAACATAACACAAACAGAGCTCGTATTAGAGAGTTACAGTTGAAACAATTAAGGTAAAATTTCAGCACCAATTTACTTCCAAAGGGCATAAGTCCTTCCTTAGAAGTCTATTTGGGGTAGAAGATCAGTCTATGGAAAGCTTATGAACCATAGAAGACAACCACGGGGCTAGATTTGGGATCTGGGTATGTAAAATGTGCAGGGAGAGAAAGAAGATACTTGTAACATACAAGGATAAATTGGGAAAAGCAGTCTAAACTTATCCAGACCATAAATTTCAGCTCGGAGGTCAGATTCGAGTAAACGAATAGTCGATTGAAAGGTGTTGAGGAGAAGACATATATCAACCCATAATTTTGAATTGGGTGCTAAATTTTTTTCTCAAAAAGTAATCAAGTAATTATGTAGCAGTAAGAAAGTGGAAATTAAAGCATGTGAATGTTGTAACTTTTTGCTCATAAATTAGAATGAGGCATGATTGCAACCAATGGAGAGTTATTTTAGAGAAGAATGTGTTTAAGGAATAATATTCTGACTTGGTGAATTGTGTTCTTCATAAATTGATGTGAAGAATAACCTGTAATCTAATTAATAAATATTTTGCAATATGTTTAATTCTAATAACAGTTATTGCATGCACATTCTTACAAAATTAGAGATACAGGAAAGTAGACTTTAGTTCCTATATGAGAACTAGATATATGGAGGATGCTCAAGGGTCTTACAACCATGAAGAAGAGATCATAGGTCTGCATGTCAGCATGGGAAATGTTGAGACAAAGTCTAATGGAAGAAGAGACGGGCAAGAGCCTATAACTATGAGAAGTTTGCAAAGAGAAGTGTAGAGTTATATGGTCGATAATGAAAAGATCATGAAAGCTTAGGAGGAGATACTACAAAGCCTGAATATGTTGGAGAAGCAAGTCAACAAAGATTCAGGCACAAAGCAGGAAGCTAGTGTAAGGCAAGTGGAAGTATCTAGATCTCATGATAGGAGGGATGATCATGGAGGATCTAGACAATCAAGGAGTACTAGTAGGCATCAACATCACCAATCCCCACGACACTTGACCAGAAGAACATATGCATTTTCAAGGCCGAAAAGAAACTCAAGTGTGTCTCATGTTAGACATCAGAGGAGGTGACATGGGTCAAATAGCTTGCAAGGGAAGTTGAGCAAGATCAAGCCACCATAATTTGACGAAGATAACAATAAAGGAGAATATACATAAGCATGGTTGTTGGGAATGAGTAAATATTTTTAGTTGCATGATTACTCATCAAATGTAGAAGCCAGAATTGTAGCCTACCACCTTCAAGGAAAGACATCTATGTGGTGGGATTGGCTGAAGTAAGTTAAGCACCTTGATGAGAAGAGAATTTCTTGGAAGTAGTTCAAGAAATATTTCCAGCAACAGTACTTGTCAGAGCAATATTATGACAAGAAGATGCAAGATTTCTTTGAACTCAAACTTGGAAACATGACCATGGATGAATATGAAAGGAAATTCTTGGAACTCCTCAGGTATGTGAGTTTCATCAGAGATGAGAAGGTCAAAATTTAGAGGTTCCTGAGTGGACTGCCATCCTTTTACAAGGATAAAATTCAGTTTGATGAGCCCATGAATTTAGAAGAAGCCATAAGAAAGGATAAGTATTTGTATGAGAAAAACAAAGGAAGGCCAACTTTCTAAAAGGCCTGGGATGACAAGATGAAAGGAAAGATTGAACAAAGGAAGAAAGGATTCAAGCCACCTTTCATAAGGAATGGTTCTGAAGCACATCAACAAGAGAAACCATCTCAAGGTGATCATAAAATGATAGATTCCTTGGGAAAGAGGCCACGACAACAACCCATAAAGTGTTGGGGATGTGAAGGAGATCGCATGTATAAAGATTGTCCTCACCGGGGAGATAAAATGAAGACTATGCATAACATCAAGTAAGAGGAGACAATAGAGGACGTGGGAAAAGCATGTTAAGGATCTATGCAACCTTCGACAATAAACAAGCAGACTATCAATCCCACGTGATTGAAGTGGAAGGTAAGATTGATAATCAACCCATAACTATTTTGATTGATTTTGGAGTTAGTCATAGCTATATAGATCCAAATCTAGTTGAAAGATTTAAATTGAAGAAATGTAAGCATGAAAAGTCTTGGTTAGTTCAAATAGCTACTGGAACCAATAGAAGAATTAATGAGTTTGCTAATGATTTCCCAGTAAACATGAATGGAATCAACACTAAGGCAGATTCGAGCATCACATCGCCTGGGTCTTATGACTACTTGATTGGTATGGATTGGCTGGAAAAACATCATGATGTCTTAGATTGTTGTAACAAGGCATTCACATGTCTTGATGAGGAAGGGAATTCAAGGACAATGCAAGGTATTCCAAGGCCTATATCTGTCTGAGAAATTTCAGCATTGCAGTTGAAAAGAAGTTTTAGAAAATGGTGTAATATATATGCAACCCATATGGAAGAGCGAATGAAGGACTAGGAGCCAAGTCTTGAAGGTTATCTCATCTTGAAAGAATGTGAAGATGTGTTTGGGGAGTTGTCAGGATTGTCACCAAAGAGGGATATAGATTTATTTATTGACTTAATGCCTGGAGCTACTCCAGTGTCAAAAACTCCCTAGAGAATGAGCACACCAGAGCTAAAAGAGTTACAAATGCCGCTAGAAGAGTTGTTGAAGAAAGGGTGCATATGCACAAGTGTTTCCCCTTGGGGTGCCCCAATTCTTTTTGTCAAGAAAAAATATGAAACGTCGAGGTTATGTATTGACTTCAGACAACTAAACAAGGTTACAATCAAGAAAAAATATCATTTTCCAAGGATTGATGATCTTTTTTTATCAGCTGAAAGGAGCAAAGATATTTTCCAATATTGACTTGAGGTTCAACTACCATCTAGTGAGAATCAGAGAAGAGGATACAAGAAAAATAACTTTTAGGACAAGGTATGGACAGTATGAATTTGTGGTGGTGCCTTTTGGGTTGACAAGTGCACCGACTACATTTATGTGTCTGATGAATGGGCTGTTCAGAGACTTACTAGACAAGTTTGTCATTATATTCTTGGATGATATCCTCATCTATTCCAAGACGGAGGAGGAGCATGAGAAACATTTGAGGATGGTGCTACAAGTGTTGAGAGAGCACCAATTGTATGCCAAGTTAACTAAATGCATTTTTTATTATTATCAAAAGTAGAGCCACTATTTGGGTTACATTGTTTTAGAAGATGGCATAGCAATGAATCCAAAAAAATTGGCCAATACCAACTAACATTTTAGAGGTTGGATCACTTATGGGTCTAGCTGGTTTTACAAGAGATTCATTGTGGGATTGTCCAAGATTGCACACCCAATAACATCTTTGTAGAAGAGGAGTAAAATTTGAATGGAGTGCCAAGTGTGAAGACAAATTACAGTGCTTAAAGGATTTACTATCCAGTGCACCTATTTTGAAAGTTGCAAATCCGGATGAGGATTTTGTTGTGTGCATAGATGCATGCAAGAAAGGGCTCAGTGGAGTCCTTACACAAAATGGACATATAATTTGTTATGAGTCTAGAAAATTGAAGGAGCATGAAATAAATTATGCCACACATGACTTGGAGTTGGTAGCCATAGTACATGCCTTAAGGACGTGGAGGCATTATCTCATGGGAAGAAAATTTGAATTAAGGATAGACGATAGTGGTCTGAAATATTTATTTGAACAACCAACACTAAATGCTAGACAAACTAGATGGTTGGAATTTCTTAGTGAATATGACTTTGACATCAAGCAAGGGAAAAGAGAACAAGGTGGCTAATGCACTCAACAGAAGGGTGCATAAAATGCACGCTACAACCATTGGTATGTACAAGACATATCTAAAAGAAAGAATTATTGAGGTTGTAACAACATACCAACATTATGTGCAAGTCAAAGCAAACTTACAACATAATAATGTACAACAAAAAAATAAGGATTGCAAACTAGAAGAGGATGGAATCCACTTATTTCAGAACATAGTTTATGTTCCCAATTCTCAGGAATTGAGAAATTTTGTTTTAAAGGAGATGCACAATGTGCGATACGTTGGACATCGAGGATACCAGAAAACTATTATAGTTGTAAGAGGCCAATGTATTTTGGCCTGGTAAGAATAGAGATGTCACTGATTATTTGGATAGATGTATGGAATGTTAGAAGGTAAAGGTTGAACACATACATCCAACGAGATTGTTACAACCATTTCCCATTCTTGAATGGAAATGGGAAGTTGTTACTATCAATTTCATTACCAAATTTCCTATGACAACAAGGCAACATGATTCCATCATGGTAGTGGTGGACAAGCTTACAAAGGTTGCACATTTAATACCTGTAAAAGTAACTCACAAGGCAGCCAATATTATAGAAATTTATATGAGAGGAATTGCTAGGCTAAATGGTGTCCCTAAGAAAATAATGTCAAACCAAGATCCCATGTTCACTTCCAATTTTTGGAAGGGGTTGTTTAAATGATTTGGGACCAATTTGAATTTCGGTACAACATATTAACTAGATTCGGATGGGCAGACATAAAGGATTAATCGGATAATTGAAGATACGTTGATAATGTATGCAATGTATAAGCCTTCTAGGCGAGGGGACTGAGTTTGCTTACAATAATGGGTATCAAGAATCATTGAAGATGAGTCTGTTTGAAGCATTGTATGGTAGAAAATGCAACACGACAGTAAGTTGGGATAACCCAACTGACATAGCCATGATTAGGCTAGTGTTGTTAAGGGAAATGGAAGAATAGATGATAAACATCATGCATAATTTGAAAGTTGCACAAGATAGACATAAGAGATATGTTGATAAAAGATGAACACATAGATAATTCAAAGTGGGAGAGCATGTGTTTTTAAAAGTTAAAGCCAAGAGAAGGTCGCTGAAATTAGGAAGTTGCCCAAAGTTGGTAGTGAGATATTGTGGGCCTTTTGAGATCTTAGAAAAAATGGGGCCAGTTGCATACATGCTATCATTACTTGCATCCATGAGAATTCATAATGTGTTCCATAAGTCTTTATTAAAAAAAAATGTACTTGGTCCTAATCATGTGATTGATTGGAATGTGATCCAGGTGGAACACGTAGGGGATTTCCAGGTGGAACCAGTGTGCATCCTAGACCAAGAAGTCAAAGTGCTCAGGAACAAAGCCATTGGCTTGGTAAAGGTTCAATGGACCTGCTACAGTCCTGAAGACGCTACGTGGGAGCACGAGGAAGCCATACGAGAAACATACGCACAATTTTTTGCAAATTTTGAACAAAAATGAATGTACATTTGTACATAAGCGAATGAAGACTCCATTTCGGCAACTGGAGTTCCTGCAGCCACAACTCTTAGATTTCTTGTCTAACCAATGTGTGGGTTGAGGGGAAAAGATAGTTGTTGGTTGGAATTGTTGCGTGAGTCGTTAAGTGGCAGAATTATCAAGTGTTCCGATGTAATATTTTGTGTGTGTAAATTGTAAATTGTATGGTTATGTGCATTGAGGACAGTACAATTTGTAGGGGGAGGGGGATGTAACCAGTGGTGATTTTAAGAACCCCCCCTAAATTTATATGTATAATAATTGGGCGAATCTCCATGATACATAGGAAAAATTGAAGGCTATTTTATCAATAATATAATATGTATATATAATTTTTTGGCGAATCTTTTAGTCGATAATATAATCTTGTAAAATCTTGGCGAATATTTCACTGAATTATAAAATCTTGTAAAATCTTGGCTTTGTAAAATCTTGCTAATATTTCTACCTGAATTATAAAATCTTGTAAATCTTAAGGAATCTTTCACTTAATTATTAAACCTTTAAAAGTCTTAAGGTGAAAAGCAAAGTCTCTTCCCCTGTCCCGTATGTTACCCAGTTAATATATCATGTAATCTATATGCCAAAGTATGATGGATGATAATAGCTGTGTTCTGGCATAACCTGGGTCCTGGAAATTTGCAGCTTGTGTAAGATCCACGCCATGATCCACTTCTACTCCACTTTCACCGGTAATGAAGTCCAGAGGATACGCCAAAGTGTAATAAAAACCACTTATGAAATATAAAAATGCAATTTCCAACATGTATATAAATCAAAAGATAGTCATGCAACAAACAAATGTAAGCATCGTTTCTATTTATACTTAAACTATCAGTAAAAACCATGTTATATGGAATTTCCCGTTCCAGAATAACGCACCTCCTCGCCTGGAACCATCAATATTACTAATCGAAGTACCTACAAGGAAAACTAGTTTCAGATATTTTGGCGCATAAATTCAAGATAATACAACATCAAGTAAACCAATGAATAGGGAAGTTAGATTGTTTCAAAAGTAAAAGCTACCTCTTTGGCTATGTGTGTGCTAAATGGTTTCTAAGACACCTTGGATCAAAAACATTGAATTGAAAGCATTGACATTTGTCAACTTCCAAATGTAGCATGCAATAAAGAAGGAAATGTTTCTCTGCAAAGTGCAACCTTATGCTTTCACCCTCAATTTGATTAATCAAATACCAATTAATACACCATACACAAGGGTAATAGGGTCTAATCCAAAACACTTTCATCCCATACACAAGAATAACAAGCCTAAGCCACCAAATCTTCAATAGGGAACCTTTCCTTAAAATGCATTGAATTCTCAATGACATTGGTCAAGCATCCGTCTTGTAAGTAATACGTAGATGTTAATGTTTATGCCATTATTATAGTCTTGTACCAATAGCAAACAACAACATAAGAACAAGACTTCACCCAGAAATACAATTCATCACAGACAATTCTACATCGACTGAAACCTCTTAGGGGAAGAAAACCCAACAAAATCTCCATTATAGATTGCCAATACAACGCCAAGAGACAACTCAAACAAACACAGAAAGTCCCCTCCCAAAACATGCCACTCTTCTCCTCTACCCTCCAACTCCGGTAAATCCCAAACTCTGCCTCCTAATGAGCAAGTGAGCTGTGCGTCTAAGTGAGGCTATCATTCCTCTCTATTTATACAAGTCCGCACGCAGAAGTAACTTCACCGTATCGACTTCTACCTCGGTGGTAAACCCACCTATTATATCGGTCCTAATAATAACTCCGCTTTAGGGCCGACTCTATTCCTCCTATTACATTTGTCCATTGACCAATCCGCAAAAAGGGATTCGGTCCTATTACATGAATTCCATGACTGTAATCCACAATGGGATTGATCCCATAAACAATATATCAATAATAATAAGAATGTATTAATTTACAGTTATAGCATTTCATTCAACACTCCCCCTAACAAGAAGGGTATTATCTTCAACAACATCAAGCCGAGAGGTCTATTAATCACCGTTGTCACTGAGGACAAGATCAGCCATTACTCATCTCTTGGAACATCATCGGCATATCTATATAAGTCATCAAAGTTTCTTCATCGGCAACGCTATCATTCCTTAAAAGGAATGCACTTATCATCATCTGCATCATCATGGATTAGTATAAAACTAATACATCATCATCATCAATACAACAATATTGCCATTCATCATCACAATGCTAGACTAGATTTACGTCACAACTATCTAGAACAGCCATTACTTCGCTAGTTCCCATCTTATCATCTTTCATTACATCACAACCATCAGGTCGAAATAAGGAGCACATCATCTTGTTTTACATTCCCATGATTCCAAATGTATAAGGAAAACTCTGGGATTCTCTTTACGCTTGGGCAGCTCTGGGATTTACCTCTAATAAAATTTGATCCTCCCAAAACTCCCTTGATCATAGCTTGTCTTTCACGGGGCTTTTGGCAACCCATTATTAAAATCTTAGCAGTTTGATCATTTGAGAGATTTCCAAGGAATTTTTTTGACCTCCACAAACAACGCAGAGCTCCATGGGAAGGTAACAAGGCTCTGTTTCCATTCCATCTGGTGCTGCGGCAAGCTTCATCGATTCAATATCATGATTATAATTCCTCCCTTAAAGCAGTCAAATGACTCCGACATTATTTCCATCCCCACTTTGAATGTAAGAACATCCGTAACTCATCACTGCTTCTGACCTGCACTTGATCTAATATTCCTGCGGGCAAACAAAGATCTCATATCTCCTTCCAGAGTTTTTCTGCAGACAACACTCTTGACTTTCTAAATTGAAGATCATGCAGAAATTCACATCTTTCCTAGAGGTATGGAATTATACCAATTCTTTCATGAAATGCAGTAACAAATAAATCTACATTCAAAGCCAACCCTTGCTGAGTAGCTCTAAAACTTTGAAAAAATCACCTTAATCCAACCAATTCCCATGACTCCACCCCTACTGACAGAACGGATACCAAACATCACTCAAGAGATCATCCTTGAAACTGATTTGAAACGTTTCTTCATTAAAAGTAACAACCGCTTTCATCATCCCGTGAGATCCGATCGATCCATGAAAAATCAATGAAACATCCCTCTTGCACAGCCAAAACAACACTAATCAGTTAAACGCCATCCCTTCCAGATACTGAACATCCCTCAGAAATATTAGAAACAAGCTCATAAAAATGTTAGTGCCAAGACAAATCACAGAGGTGGTAATTTTTGTCATCTACCCACTCTCAAAACGGTAAAACCACCCAATTTAGAATACTCAATGACTTATTGCTACGCTTACTAACATTAACTCTGATCTCTTTACTACACCGTACTTTATTAACTCCACAACTCTTTGAAAGAGTTAATTGAACAAAATTGACATTAAAACACACCTTGCACCCAAAGTCCCTATCCCACATTCCCATCCCATCCCACACACCGAGTCTGACATTAATTCTGTGGAACTACTCTGAAAGTCTCCTCATCAGCCTGGGAGACGCTAAAACGCTGATATGAACTCTACACGCTTGAGATGCTGATCCGGTCATTGAGCTGAAGGCCATGAAACAAACACGCATTACCTAGTAAACCTGTTCCCCTAACCTGGAAAACATCTGCCGGAAAACGATCCCACTAGCAAGCCTTGGTACTACATACCTTTATATGATTACTGACATCTGGAGCATCCAGCAAACTCTGTACTGATACACTGAGATCTTGGTAATTACGGTTAAAACATACTGATTCCTTGAACCAAAACCCATGCAAACAAAGCCTATAATCAATCAACACCAACACCTGCCTAGTTATTACAATTGAGAGCATCCCAATTGTATATCTGTTCAAATATTTTAATAATAAATATTCTAAGGAGAGAACATTTTATGTAGATGAATAATCAACAGTGATGTTTCTATAAAGGGCATCTCCAAGGCTTGACTTACCAGTCTGCAAAAAAGAAACAATTAGAGAAATGAACTTTTGTAGCATGCACATTTGAGACTGCAAAATGTTATATCCTCCATAACTTGGATATGGGAACCCAACCAGGGTTTAATCTAAAAGTGTTTAAAACATAGGATCTTTTTAAGAGGATGGGATAGTATAGAGACACCTGGGAAGGCTTCCATAAATAAATTGGAAATGGAGAAACAACAAGAAGAAACAATTGGTCTTCTGTTTAAAATCCAATTGGCCAAGAATGATAATTTGCAGCCAGCCTAATAAATGGCTTGGAAAAAAAATTCAACCTGAATGCTGAAATTGAAATAGGAAGAAAGTTAAAATAAGTCACCATTTCTCCAAGAAGTGCCATGAAACCCAAGAGTTACTACCAAGGCGAGATTTGGTCCACCTTGAGAAAAAGCACAGAAGAGAAAAATTGGGCGGTGGCCTTAAAACAAAACCAGCTGCAGTTTTCCAAGGGTGGAGTTCTGGCCAAATTAACTAGCAACTTTCAAGACAAGATGAGGTACACACCACCTCGGGCATAGAACAAAAAGATGAGTAACAAACATATTTGTAAGAAAAATCTTCCAAGCTTACATAAATATACAATGAATCACACTTTTCTGGAAAGAAGGTTCACACAAAGCATCTCCATACTGGGAAAAAAGCAAATGTTGAGCACTGCTGAGAAGTTAAAACTGAGGAGTGTGTACTTGGGTTCAATCAATGGTCTAAAAAAGGGGAGGACCTTCCAAGCCACAATGAGAACGTAGATACCTGAGAAGCATGGAGTTACATATGACACCTGAGCTTCACCAGCTCAAAACCAAAGAAAATAACTTCCTAGAAATGCAGTTTGCAATCGTTGTCAAACATAATGCAGTTTCCTCTTTATGGATCTCTTCTACAACAAAATGTTGATTTACCTTAGGAAGAGTATCCCAGTACACATCAGGAACCTCTATTTCAGAAAGAACCTGCTCATTTATGGACTTTGCAGCTTTGAAGATCTGACTTATACAACTTGGTAAAGCAGGCAACTTTTCCTTTGTTTCCCATCTGATAGCCCATTCGCAGGTACTCTTGGAATTGACAACCACAATTTTTTTCCTTGCATCTTGCTCCTATTACCAAAGTCATCTACTACTGTATTACCTCCTTCAGCATACCAAAATTTGTCTGGCCGATGCTATCCAGAGATTTCTTCAAGCATCACACATCAGAAAAAGTAAGAACACATTTAAAATGAGCTTTACAAAAGAGAGCTATCTTGACTGTTAGACAAATCCAGTGACTGAGAACGAAATAGTTACTTATAATCAACATGGCATCCAACTTTCTCAATGCTGGAAGATTCATATGGATGTCAGACTGAGGCCTGGGTGTCATAATCTAGATATAAATAGAAGACTTGTTAGTCTACACCACTGGAAAGCCTATCAACTGTCTAATGTGGGAAAATGGCTGAATTCCAGTGGTATTCTCTTTGATTTTAATAATTTTTATGTGAGAGGTTTTAAAAAACAAAATTAAAAAGGCCATTTCATTTTAAGGAAAACTCCAAATCAAGCCTAATTCATTCACAGTGAGGCCATTTATCTACAGCATGTTATACCATCGTTGGCATCAAGAGAACCTTCTCCCCTACCAACCATGCAAGGATACTAAGTGTGGATATAAGGCGAATTATGGTGCAATAAGAGTAAATATTCCCAGTTATAACACTCTAAGTTCCTACAACTAGTTTTAGTCAATACCAACACAACAGAGAAAAGCATTTCAAAATCATGAACCTTGTATACTTTTCATGCTTTTCTTCCTTGCTAGTGTCACCTGCTGAAGGTTATATTTTTCTTTGCTTAATCGATTCACATCTTGTAAGAGTTCATTTTTCTCATTAATTTGTTTGGAAGACTCATCAAGCAATAGTTTATTTTTTTCATCCAAGTTCATCATCTCAGTCCGCAGTTTCTCAATCTCCAGGGTCTGCTCAGCTTTCAACTGGACTCCAACTTTAAGATGATTTGTCTCTGACAGAACATGGGAAAGTTTTTCGTTGCCAATTTCATCCATTTTGCGTGGCAGCTCACCTTTCTGAATATACATATGTGCCATCTCACCCTCAAGCTTTTCACTTTTGATATGTAACATATGTGCTCTATCTTTTAGGCTTTTTATAATGGCATCGCTAGATGCAATTTGTTCTTCTAAACTCGTGTTTTTCTCCTAGAGCTGTAAAAGCTCTTCTTTGATGACTGAAATCTTTCCTGCAAGATCTTCACTTTCTTTGCAGGCGTTTTGAAGGTCATCTTTCAACTTTTCATTTTCTTGCTGCAGGGTTTTGAGAGAGTTCCGCAACAAAAGATTTTCTTCCTCTTTCACTTGAGACATTTGCTGTGTATTTCTATTCTGAGTTTTCTGCATTCTTCTTTCAATTTTTGGACATGGTCAACTATGTCAATGATGTCTCTTTTAAGTGTTACATTCTCTTCCTGTAAGTAAGCATCATCTCCAGCTAGTTTCTTCAGTAATTCTTCTTTGCTTGATATCTCAAGTTTGAGAGAATTCTCAGCACTCCAAGGAAACGTGAGCTCCCATTATGCTTTTCCACCCTGGCTTTGAGTTTTTAATTTGAACTTCTTTGAGAAATTTGGTTTTGAGATGTGTATGCTCCTCCTCTATATGAAGGATAAGCTGCTGAAGTTCAAGAACGTTCTCATGGAAAGTCTTCTGCTGCATTGGTTCAGTTTCCAGTGCTGTAAGTCGCTCTGCATTGTCATTTAAAAGGTGACATGTTGACTTCAGAAAATGCAATTGCTCCTTATCTGAAATAATATTGTTTTCAAGTGCATCATTTTCAGTGATCAAAACATGTGCCTCATGTTCCCACTTTTGCAGAACTGCTCTTAAATTTCAAGTTCACTTTGCAACTGACTATTCTCTTCTTCAAGTTTTCTCAACCCTGTTTCAAGCAAGCTATTTTTCTTTCTGGACTCCAGCAACTGATCTGAAAATGTTTTGTTCTGGTCCTGCAAGCCAAAGATTGATTCTTTCAGGGTTTCAATCTGAATATTCTGCTCCTGTGAAGCATATAGCTTTACATACAGCATTTGGTTTTGCTCTCTCAAATTATTCAAATTTTCCTCCATTCCTCCCAGCATGCTGACTTTCAGTGACAATTCTGCTCCAAGCTGTTCTTTCTCCTTTAACAAGTTAGAAATTAGCAGCTCAAGGTCATTGACATCGAGGGTTTTTACAGAATTTTCTTTCATAAGACTCTCATTTTCTTCTTGAAAATTCTTGATCCTTGACTCCGGGTGTGATATAACTCTTGATTGCTTGTTTCCATCTCTGCAGATGCAATACATTATCTCCTCTCTCCCATCCTTGACAGCTTGTGTTTCCATAATATCAATCTCAACTTCTAATGTGTGAATTTGCCTCTTCTGAGCTGAAGTATCAGTTTCCATTTTCCTAATTCTGCTTTCAGCCATTTCATGGTCCTGTTGACACCTTTGAAATTCAAGTCTTAGAGCATCATTCTCTTCCTGTGTGCTATGCAAATTTTTCAGCAGATCTTGAATCTCCATTTCAAAATCATGGGCCATTTTTCCTGGACTTAGCAATCCAACAGCTAATTGATCGTCTTCTTTGTGCAATATGCCATTGCTTCTTTCAGATTGCTCTACTTGCACAGCCATTGACTTAATCTGAGATTCCAGCTCACTATTTCTAGTTTGCAACCCAACAATCTGCTCTTGTAGCTTCACTATGTTATCTGACTTACCTGCCACTTCCTTGCTTGGGATCTCATTTCCTTCTTTAAGGTGCAGGATGCCTTCTTGCAACTCCCTGGTCTTCTGTTGAAGAATGTCATACTCTTCTTGGACTTTCTCAAACTCAGTTCTAAGTCTTTCATTCTCCTCCTTTAACATTTGAGGGTCAACGTGAGGCTTTGATGATTTTTCAGATTCTTCATCTGAAATGCTAATTGAACTATCACTGGTCATGATCACCTTTTTGGAACCCAACCTGCCTCTTTTGAACTAAGGAAGAAATCGTTCCAGCTGCTCTCCTCATTGTCTTCCATTTTTGTGCTAAGTGTTGAAATCCAGAAAGTAAACCACTGCCTAGACTATAGTGCTTTTGAGATCAGTTGGAGCATTTTCTGCTTTCCTCATTCTGCAGAGGTGGGACTTCTCATTATAGCGCTCTGCCAATGAATGATACATTCTATATAATTCTTCAACTTGGTTGAGAAGTTTGGGCTTTTTCTTGTAATACATCTCTGCCTTTTTGGCAAATGAATCTGCATCTTTTTCAATCAGTTTCAACATTGTATTCACATGTTTATCCATGCCTGTAAAAACAAAAATTTTCATGTATCAATTCAATTAACATGAACTTCTAAGTAGACTGACAAGAAAAAGAAAATATAGAAAATGTAGTTGTAATTTCACAAATCAACCAAAACTCCATATAAAACCAGAAATGCATACCTTCCAAATTTTCTTCCAGCCATCTTGAATTTTTGTGACTGATATGACTGTCCCACCACCAAGAATGGGACTTTCCATCTCCACTCTTCTTCATCTTGCAGGCTTTTAGTCAGTCTTGTTGATGATATCAGACGATCAAATTTGACAGGAAGGTATGCTCTTCAACTAAACAGGTTTCTCTGAATGCAGCGTGTCATTCCTTCACCATAGTAATGCCCCACATTTTAGATCCTGCCAGAAATAGAACTACTTGCTGAAGGATTTGTAGAATTTTGCAATGGCACTAATCCTTTGACGTGAGGTACTGTACCCTTGATTTGATAGGAAATATTTATTTCTACACTGAGAGCTTCTGAAACTTTGGGGCTCCTAACTAGCAAAGCACAAAAGCCCGCACCAAAATAGGAGAGCACAAAAACTTCATAGCCTGCACAATAGTAACTATATCACATTTTCAAATCATCCAAAGAACGGTTTCTATGGCAAATATAGAAAACCATTAAAAAAGGCAGGAAATTTTGGAATCCATACCCTGTTGTACTGAATTTTGGTGATGTCCAGGAAAGTCTATGGTATGATTGGTAACTTGTTCTTGAGGTTCAGTAGTATATTGTCTGCCTTTTCCATGTACAGCTCCTTTCTTCCCAACTCATTTTCAGACTCTTTAACTAGGGACCATGAAGATTTAACACCGGTTTTCCCTTCCTCGATCGAGATGCTTTGCCTACTGTATATTCTTCTTTCCATGTGTATATGGCTGCCTCCAATCAATTTTCCATTTCCAAAGCATTGTGCTCTGTTGATAAATCAAACAAGGAGAGAACATTTTCTGCAGATGAATAATAAACAGTGATGGTTCTATAAAGGACATCTCCAAGGCTTGACTTACCAATCTGCAAAAAGAAACAATTAGAGATTGATAAATGAACTTTAGAAACATGCACACTTGAGACTGCAAAATGTTATATCATCCATAACTTGGATATGGGAACCCAACAAAGGTTTAATCTAAAAGTGTTTAAAACATAGGATCTTTTTAAGAAGGATGGGATAGTATAGAGACAATTTGGGGGAGGTTTACAACAATTTAAATGGAGAAACAAGAAGAAACAATTTGTTCTCTGTTTAAAATCCAATTGGCCAAGAATGATCATTTGCAGCTAAAGCCTAAAATGGCTTGGAAAATTCAAACTCTGAATGTTGAAACTGAAATAGGAAGAAAGTTAAATTAAGTCACCATTTCTCCAAGAAGTGCCATGAAACCCAAGAGTTACCATCAAGGCGAGATTTGGTCCACCCTTGAGAAAAAGCACAGAAGAGAAAAATTGGGCGGTGCCCTTAAAACAAAACGAGCTGCAGTTTTCCAAGGGTGGAGTTCTGGCCAAAATAACTATCAACTTTCAAGACAAGATGAGGTGAACACCACCTCGGGCATAGAACAAAGAGATGAGTAACAAACATATTTGTAAGAAAAATATTCTAAGCTTACATAAATATACAATGAATCTCACTTTTCTTGAAAGAAGGTTCACACAGAGCATCTCCATACTAGGAAAAAGAAAATGTTGAGCACTACTGAGAAGTTACAAACTGAGGAGTGTAAAAAATTTTGGGTTCAACTGCTGGTCTAAAAGGGGAGGACCTTCCAAGTGGAGAACGAGATACCGGTGGGTGAAGCATGGAGTTAAGATATGACACCGAGTTTCACCAAATTTCAAAACCAAAGAAAACAACTTCCTAGAAATGCAGTTTGCAATCATTGTCAAACATAATGCAGTTTCCTCTTTATGGATCTCTTCTACAACAAAATGTTGATTTACCTTTAGGAAGAGTATCCCAAGACATTACTCGTAGTCCCACTTCGTGGAAGAACTGGGTTTACTATGGACTTCAAGTACTGGAAGATCCTCAATTCTATACAATCTCTCCGTAGCTAACTTTTCCTTGTTTCATCTGATAGCCGATTCGCAGGTACTCTTGGAATTGGTAACCACCATTTTTTTCCTTCCACCTTGCTCCTATTACCAAAGTCATCTACTACCATATTACCTCCTTCAGCATACCAAAATTTTGTCTGGCCGATGCTATCCAGAGATTCCTTCAAGCATCACACATCAAAAAAAGTAAGAACACATTTAAAATGAGCTTTACAAAAGAGAGCTATCTTGACTGTTAAACAAAGGACTCAGAAATCTAAAGATACTTTGTTGCAAATCAAATATAAACAATCCAACTTCTCAATGTCAAGACTTATATGGATGCCGAATACCGAGGCCCTGTGTGCATTACACCTAGATATAAATAGAAGATCATAGTCTACACTCAATCGGAAAGCCTATCAACCGCCTAATGTAAATGGCTGAATTCCAGTGGCATTCCTTTGATTTTAATAATTTTATGTGAGAGAAATGGAAAAACAAATTCAAAAGCTTATTTATTTTTATGAAAACCCAATGCAAATGCCATCCATTCACAGAGTAGTCATTTATTCATAGAGTACATGTTATACCATCGTTACATCAAGAGAACCTTCTCCCTACCAACCGATGCAAGGATACTAAATGTGGATACAAGGCGAATTATGGTGAAATAACAGTAAATATTCCCAATTATAACGCTCTAAGTTCCTACAACTGGTTTTAGTCAATACCAACATAGCAGAGAGAATCATTTCAAAATCGTGAATATGATCAATATATGCAGAAAACCAAATGTTCCAAAATTATCAATCCAACAGAAAAAGAGTAAAACCATAATTTGTAAACCTCCGTTCCACCAAACCAAGGGAAATTCAAATAAGAACGAAGATGTAAATTGGGGAATGTATCGTAGATCCTATATAATTTATACCATGTGGGAGGCCAAAAATCTCCATGTTCCTTGGAAATTGGGCAAAGGGAAGATTGAAATCGGGTAAAGGGAAGATTGTATGGTTGTAGCTACCTAGTGTCAGAGTGCCCATCACTTCATACCTACAAAATCGGGCGTAAATTAAACTATATAAACCTCGATTCTAATTTCAAATGGCGTGGGCTAAAAGCTATCATAAATCTTATATTTCTAGAAATTCTATTAATGGGAAGCTTGTTCTTAAATTTCATGGGATAAATATAATTTGTTTTCCTCTCTATCCCTCCTAAAAACATGGCTAACCCCTTCATTAATGCATTTCTTACCTTAAAAATAAATTATTATTATTAATATTGATATAATTTTTTTAAAATCACTCTAATACAAAAAATCTGCCTTAATAAAAAATTAGAGGCCCCTTTATTTCTCACTTCCCCACGAGCGTAAATTTCACTTCCTAAAATCATCTATGGATGTAACATCCCCGTTTTCAAACACCAAACTAGCGAAGTGTTGTAAATATGATGTATGGCTCAGAGCCAAAGCAATGTAATATGAAATGATGCAAATTGAATATAACAATAACAATACAATCAGATGGACATGGATAGATATTTGGGGACTGGTGATCCATAAGAGAGGGAAGGGGTCCAAAGGGGAGATTTTACCCATGTCTATTAAACTAAAATCCATTTCTTATTTCTTTCTAAACTATCCTTAACATGAACCTTCCATTATCTGTTGAGTGTTCAAGAGCCTAATCATTGAAGTCATGTAAGAGGGTGGCTATGAGAAGTCAAGTATCCCATAGTTATTGAGGAGTATGGGTTGAAGTACAATAATCTTTTGGAAGAGTGTGAGTCAAGAAAAAAAAAAAGGAGAAATCTTTGTATTATGTGGAGATTCAAAATTACATTCATGTTTCTTTGCATGGAGAGCTATTTTATACGAAGTTTTGACAACAATGTAGTTCTGAGTGCTGAAGCTTGAAGATGGTTGTCGTGGGCATGTTTGGTAGCTGTAATTTCATGGAGAAAGAGGTTGTGGTACCCTCGCGAGTACATTGTGTTCCAAAATCTATCATGTTTCAGCCACATTTCAACATGGGTGAATTCTCGGGTTAAAATGGAAGGATTTATGAGGTCATAATAGAGAGATTTCCTGTCCAAACGATGCTAGAAGCCCTCGAGGGGAGTGGAAAGACCCGAGGGATTGTGAGCGGTGAAGGGTGATGCAATACCTTATGTTTTGTAGGCTGCGGGGAAGATAGCTGGTGGACTAGAATTAGCTATGGGAATTGACTGCTGAGAGAGGGACATTAGCCAACCTTAGGGGCCACCACACATTCTTTGTGGATCTGCCATAGCTCCGAACTAAAGGGACTTGGTTTGAGAATCGGAACAACAAGTTCACGCTTGGGAGGGATAAATCGTCCTCCCAACCTGGTTGTATATTTCTTAACATAGGTGTTCTTGGCTAATGTGTTTATTCATGGTTAAGGTTGATATACTGATGCATTTTACTTGAGTTGCCTATCACATTGACTATTGATGTATAAAATGATGTATCTAAATCTCTATTTTACGTATTGAATGTTACAAGGATTTAAGTGTTACGTACATTTGAAAGTAATTGCATTTATGTTTTTATTAGCATGGACAATTGCATGAGTTTGAATGTCATGTTGTGTGTTATTTCCACATTTAGATTTGCTATCATAGATTTTTATGAAGTCATGAAATGTAGCGCGACTCGTACCTTTGGGGTTGGGTATGTTACACTTTTGACTAGGACTTGATGGAGGTTTTCTATTGTCTAGTAAATTACGCTTGGATTTGGCTTTGTTAAATATGGATTTGAATCAAAGTCTCGTAGGGCTATGAATGGAAGCTCCATGCATGAATCTTTACACTTACTTTACTATGCATTAGATCTACATTGGATAAACCCAATCCATATTTTGTATGTAATTGGCACAACAGATCGAGAGAGCCGAGGAAAGATAGTTCAATGAATGGCAAAGGTGAGAGGCCAATCAAGTCTATTTATTCTAGCGATGCATTCCAAGCGCCATGAAAACATGAATGAGACTCCAACCAACCTATATCAACCTATGTCAATGAGGATTTTATAACCATCACATAACATCACCACTAAATAAACGAAAACTCTAAGAGTCTACCTACAAAGTCAAAGAGAAAGATACAAATGACATATAAAGATTTCTAGTCAAATTAACTCCAGAATCACATACTATAAAGACATTACCAACATGTCCATCGTCCTACACCATTCAAACATGTATTATTTAATTGAGCATGTGAGATAACTGAAAATTTATTAAAGACAAAATGAAAAGTACCTACCAATTATTGATACTCATATGAACATACAATAAAGATAAACAATCTTAAAATTGGTTGGGTTCACAATTTCCCAACCTTTAAGGAAATAAACTAAACTTTCCAATTAACTAAATACTCAATAATAATTAAAACCAATCTTAACTCCAAATAAAAATCCCAATTTTTAACAAGAGAGAATAATTTTTTCCCTAAATTGTCAATTCAGATACTCTAGTATAACCATACAACGTGCATTAAAAATCAAATTTAAATGAGATGTAATACACCCATGGAACACAACCCAACTTTACCATAATAAAACAGTTTATCAAGAAAACATTCTTGGTATTACTTGATGGTAATTGAAAAATGTAAAGCTATACTACAACGAAGGTACTGGAACCTCCGTGTTTGATTTCATGCTCCGACTATTGGTGTTTAGCAAGCAAACGCTAGTGCATTGAGGAACTGATAGGCCTTTTACAGGCAGCGCCTGGATTTGGGCATTGTTTGTTAGCATCGCCTCCTGGTCCAGAAAGCATGCAAGCTATGGAGGTGGACACAGATTCTCATCATCTAGAGAGGAAACAAGCTGATTACAAAGGCCAGGTTTGTTATTCTATCTGCTCTTTAAAATGCCTTTTTTATTTTCTTCCGATCGCTTCCCTCTTCCTCCTCTTCAGCTTCATCTGTATAGATGTATGCATAAACAGAGATACTTGATTTGGCAGGATGAGAGATACCTGCTAAGGATGCAGAGGTACAGGGGACAACAATACAGCCATCTCTACTATTTCCGTCTTCACAAGTTCCGAGAGATTCTAAACACTCTCATTCAAAAACGGTGGCCAAACTTGCCATGTAAGAGTGTGCTTTGAGTGTCTGCTAAGACTCTGAGTTGTGCTTGATAAGACGAGTTTATTTCCTGGAATAATATTTGAACCATGATAAAAAGTACGGCTGCAAGGTTAGTGAGGTAGCTATTTTTTTCATGGCCATTGCCCTTATTTGTTAGTGACTATAAATCTGCCTAGGGGCCTGCTTGATGATCTCACTCGGAGAAAAATCTGTAGCTATGTTGTGTGTCTCGTGGAATCGTGGGTGAGCATTGAGGGCGTATTATATGGGTTATCTAAAACGGCCCGGAAAATCTTATTGTTACTGGAATTCGGCGAAAGCAAAAAATCCACAGAGGGCATAGTTCTAGGCCGTTTCAAGATTTTTCAAGGTTTTGGGTCGCTTTAGGGACCCTCAAAACCCCCGGGGCTTGTAGTAACTATGCCCTAGGATTTCTGACCCGTGGAACTATTCAAATTTCTACCTGGAAAATGGGTGGTTTTGAATAATTTTTATTCCACGCCAGCATTTATTGTCCTTTGATTAAGACGTGGCTCTTCTGGCATGTGGTTTTGAATAATTTTTATTCCACGCCAGCATTGATTGTCCTTTGATTAAGACGTGGCTCTTCTGGCATTGATGATCAATGTCCTATCAAAAAAAGGTGCAAAGAGGCAAGTGATGTGGTCTCATGTAGGATACCTAATTTGTCTAGCAGTAATCGCAGAAGCTAGGCGAGGAGCCTTTGAATAAAAAATAGCATCTATCTTATGTCTTGTAATAGATTGAACATCAAAGGATAAAATGTTCCTCAGTCTTAGTGATCAATGAGCAAAGTTTAGTTGTGCTAATCTTTGGGTATGTGATGGTTTGCTTCTATTCGTCAATGTTGAGAACAAACACTATTGGAGTTGTCCATATCTTCTACGATTTGGACTCATGTACGACAAAAAAATGGTCAAATCATGACCACAAAAGACCAATATATGACCAAAAATGGTCCAAATCGCAAAACATTTAGACAATTCTAACTCTAATTCATCTCTAGACTAAAACTGTATCCTTTAGGGTCTATCTTATTGAACTTGTGACTTTGAAAGTTAAAGCAAAGCCTTAATGGTGGTGCACTAACCAACTAAGCCAAGAATTATGATGGCGCGTTACAACTTCACTTAAACCTTATTTAACAGTGTATTGTATACCTTTACACCATAAAACTACCTCATGTTTATACATCTAATAATGTAACATAGCATATTGGCTTGCTGCTTGGCCGCCTAGCTTGTTGCATATGTCTTGTTGATTGAAGGACATTTTGTGCCAATATCATGTTGTCTGTTAAGATTAAAAAACTTACACTATGATACAAATGTTTCTAGTTTCCCAAAAAAACTAGTTATATATTCACATTCACAAGCCACCAAACTCTAGCCAATAAACAATGTTGTTGGTGTATTCAACTTGTGCAAGATTGTTAGTAACCTTTTTATATTGGATATTTATTGCTTGTTGAACTTGATTGTGGTCTTTGCTTGTAATTGTAGGGTTGTTTAAAATTGGAAAAAAATAGTGTGTGATGAATCATTAGTTAAGAAGTTATGTGCAAATAAGAAGGTAGGTCTCTTGGGATTATTGAAAATCTTTAATTTTTCTTTAGTCATTGACTATCGTCGCTGTAGGGTTTCTTGTAACTCTTTGTGATGGCTTTTATAATATTACATTGGCTTTTGACCATACAACATGCCTTGTTCTTCTTTTGGGAAGACTTGGATGCATTTTGTGTTGTCACATATAAGCTAAATTATTGCCCGATTTTATTTGCTTTCATGGTGTTTACTTTCATTGTTTGCCTATCATTATATACAATGTATTTTGTGGGTGCATATAAATCATGAACAATTATGAAATGGTTTTGCATTTTACTTTTTCCTTGGACTTTAGATAGTGGACCTTGTTGATGTAGGCTTTTGACCTTCGTCAACGCAAATGGATCCACTAGGATAAAACTTTCAATGCGTGGTTCCCATTTTTATTGGTGGATCCTTTAGTGCACTAGCTACTGGATTCATTTTATGAGTTTTACAATTTTAATTAGTTTTCTGTTTAAGTTGCAAAAGCAAAATGCAAAAAGTAAGTGCGAAAAGTAAATCCTAGTAGCAGGAATAGATTAAAATGAAGTGGAAATTGAAATGCAATATAATCCAAACTAATAGCATTGATAGCCAATAACAATTTATTCATACTATATCAAAATATTGACTAGGTCTGCAAGATAGCTGCAAACATCTAATCCAATCCCTGCCTCAAAAGTAAGTTAGCAATATATATGATAATAAGCATATGATCAAAGAAGTAGTTCAATGACATAGACTTATTGTAAACCAAAGTAATCATACATGAAATGGAAGATAGCTTGCACCCACAAATGACTGCTACAACTTTGTTGCTTCAAAGTGCTAACAATGCCTTGTTAACCCCCAGATTTGCCTGTGCAACTGGAGGGTTAAGAGCCAAGTAGTTTTCACCAAGCTGGTAGTCAGGGACATGTTTCACAGAGATCAAAGACATGTTTACTAGGGATCATAGTTCATTTCAAAGGAAGGGGTATTTTAGAGGCATATCATCAATGTTCCTATTTTTTTGGAGCCAAAGTTCGGTGGTTCACATGTCAGAGCCTAGAGGTGATTACATAGTCGGGATCCTTGTGAGCCCATGATGCCAATGAATTTTTTTTGGGCAACATGCGAGACGTTGCTATTTTTAGCAGGTAGGGTTTCATGGCTCATATGACAATTTTGAGCACATATTTTGGTTCCTTGCAGAAAATTGAATCTAATGAGCCCGGTTTCATTGACATGCGAGACACTGTTATTTTTAGCAGTGGTTATTTTTAGGTGTGCTATATTTGGTAGTGTTCTCCTAGTGATTCCCTACATTTTTGGTCTTTCCTATTTTTAGGGTAGGCATGTCTATTTTGAGCAGTGCTATTATCAACAAGTGAGGGCACCATGTAGTGTGACATGTGGCAGCATCTTTTTTCTTGGAAACCCTAGGCGCCCTATTCTCAAGGAAACCTTAGGTGCCTGTTATTGCTCAGTTTGTAGTCTAGGTCAGGTAGCTTGAAAAGTAAGGATCAAACTGGCGTAACAGGAGCTTCCCCACCCACTGTCACCTCGATGGGGGGCTCTTTCTATTTAGGGTGGCTAAACCCAAGGGAGACGTCCCTAGTAATCT
>SNQJ01S0108300.1:0-24643 GCA_010110895.2 Picea sitchensis
TTTCGCAAAAAAAGTCTGGCAGCTTACCCTCCAAGGCCTCAAGGTCGTTGTTCCCACCAACATCTCAGTAGTGGAACTATTTACTGGCTGGAAGGATAGTTACCCTTCGCTCTCCTTGAAAACATTATGGGCCAGGATCTGGATCTCCATCCCCAAGTACGTGTGTTGGAAGCTATGGATAGCAAGAAATGAGCAAATATTCAACAACACAGAATGGACCCCCAACATGGTAGCAGCGAAAGCAAAAGGTCTCCTTCTAGAAACTTTGAGCTCCCAAAATCACAAAATCAATACCTCGCTGCAGCAGGAAGAAAAGGAGTGGCTCGGCTCCTCCGTGTTGAACCTTCAAACCCATAGCGCAGAAAAACCCCATCTTGAAACAGAATGGAGGCTAAGAGACAATCACGAGATATTCCAGAGTTGGTGGCAAAAACAAGGCATAACTTCAGTCTTCTTCGATGGCGCCTCCAAAGGAAACCCTGGGACAGCGGGAGCTGGAGGAATCATTTATTCCAGCGAAGGGAAAATACTAGAAACCTTTTGCTGGGGTCTTGGACAGCGAACCAACAGTCAAGAAGAAATCCTGAGTTTGATCAAAGTTTTCCAGATAGCCAGGGAAAGAGGACATCGGGAGCTACAAGCATTTGGAGATTCCGAGATCTTGATCAAAATGATTCATTCAAGAGGACAGTTTAAAGATGTTGGCCTAAACAAGAATCTGCAAAGGTTAAGACACATTCTAAAAGACTTTACCTCCTTCAAGTGCTACCATATTCTCAGAGATTCAAACAAAGAAGCAGACAAACTAGCCAACGAAGGCTACCTCTTGGCCCAAGGAGAACTCAGCGTAAATGGTGGGGATCTAGTAAAAAAATGTATTCCTTGAAAAGGACAGCAGTTTGTAAAAGAATGCAGAAGGTAGAAAACTCTTGAGAAAGATGTAAGGCTCCGGCCAGCTGGAATTCCAATTAATAAAATACATAACCGTTTTAGTTAAAAAAAAAATAATCTACTTGACTTAATTAAATTAATAATTTTGATTATTTAATTAACTTTGTTACATTAATGACTTGAGTTACATTACTTAATTATAAATATTAATTAATCCATTTGGGGTGTTACATACACCCACCCTTCAAGAAACTTCGTCCCAAAGTTATGGTAATTCACAATACAAGGATAATAATAACATGATTCATATATCTAGATCGGATAAGCAACATCATTAATTTAATACACTCATAAATACTAGTTTACATGCACAAGGAAAGTATGTGTAGTTGGCGCATACATAACTCATGTGTGTACTAATGACAATAATTAACACATATGCAATTCATGTATGCTTCCAATCCAGTCAACAATGCAATTAACTTCATAATGAATAAATCAACCATTTACAATATTAATAGAACCCTTCAATTATAATAATCTAGCACAAAGCAACATTTACCTAGATAATTGTAATTCAGTTAAGCATTTTTTTTAAAAGGAACAAAGAGAAAATCAGACACTTTTGTTATAAGATTAAAACCCCACACACTCTCAACTGCTTCTAACATCCTGCCTCCCTAACCTACTTCCATCTTCCATCCCTATCCTTCCTCTACTGGACTATCTTGGAGCATCAACTGTTTTTACCTGACTCCAGATAGAACCCATAAGTGGAAGTGTCAACTACATTGACCAAGCTTTCCCAGTAGGCAATTGGAAGTCATCATCACACTCCTAGGGGAGCGTGACCTAACGTCGTCCTCCCATGGCTCCAGGTTTTGGAGGATACACGGTGGGAAATATCTCCACCCCTCCTAATAGAATTAGGGTCAACACCCTATCATGGACCATACAATGGCACTTTGTTGCTGGGAATTTTGTCATCGTATATTCAGTTTCAGGCAGTCATGCTACCTGAAAAACCTGCACTTGCCCACATATCACAACAATGCATTTGAGCCAACATAATTTAACATACAATGATTCATACTATATTGATTCTCGGTCGATGTTCACGACATGAACCATTTATTATCATCTTTCTTTCGCTATTACATAGCTCATTAATCTGCAGGCTAGTTTATAACACTAACTTATGTGTATTCATACTCTATTAACATATAATTACATTTAACCATATCATTACTCGGTATCCACATACCAATATCTTCTAATTTCAAATTTTCAAGCTAGAATTAGGTCGTAGAATATCCCCCATAAATCACATAACAATAAACATTTATAGTATTTACATTCACATAGGTCCATATGTCCAAAATTTAAAATGTCAAGTTAATAGTGTTCCACGGATAATAAGTAAATGAAGATACGACTAGGCCATAAGTAATTCTAGTTGTCTAAGTCAAAATGGGCATTACATACACCCATCATTCAGGAAACATAGTCTCGAGGTTGTGGTAATAAAAATGAGGGATGATCTCATCGTCAAGTCTCTACATCCTCCCGAGTAGCAAATCTCGGGCTATACTTGTCCCACTGGACCTTTACTTGATTAAAACATGTTGATGATTTTAATATATTGACTGAGACTACCCTTATTCAACAAACATCTTATTCTGTCTTGAATCTATCTTATTGCTACTTGTAATTTAATTAACGAGAAGACACACTTCTCTGATAGATTTATTCTTCCTAAGTTCCATATTTAAAGTATAGTCTACTAGTTTGACAACCAATCAGAATCTTACCTCATTATCGGTTCTTTAGTTAAGTGAATCTTTGATTGAGTTTGATATAAATTTCATTAAGAAAGACATACAATTCCACTTAGAATATATTGATAATTATGACCAATTACCACTAACTTAATTATTACTCTAACTTGAGTGATACAATACATACACCATCACAAAGTTTCCCTTTCTTAAGAACATTGACTAAGATATTGCTAATTGATTGTCAAGTGATCTCATCACTTCATAGTTTGGTCATTGTCCTCAATGTCACTTTCTTCTTAAGTCATACAAATTAAATACTGACCAGGTTGAATGTTTAGTATATGATTCCTTTCATCAAAGTCAAGGAAAATCATGCTTTATATCAACAATTTACTACTACGAATGTGCTTAAATGTAACGAGCATCATATCAACCTTGTTTTAGTGAGCATCACAAATTAAGAGTAACTTTCCTACTAGGGTTCATTCCACACTCTATCATTGCTTGTCCTTAAGGCCTTTTTTCCTCGCAATTGCTCTTCATATGTCTCAACTTTATATCCTTTATACCTACATGCTAATGACCAATTTTTGGTCTCTATCCCTTTCCGTTTGCATCACTAGCACTCATCAAGTTCCATCATCTTACTATGAAGGAAGTTTAGTAGCAGGATGAATATTCTTATCGTTTATCATTCAATTTGTAAATTGGTTTCCTTTAAGTAAGGTAAATTTCTCTTTAATTGAACATCATAAATGTTACACTGAGTATGCATTTCTTCTTGCAATTTTGTTTAACCGCAAGGTCATCTTCACACAAGGTGGTGGTAGATAGTAATTCTTTTAGTCACTTGCACTCACTACCCTTATTTCTTAGTAATAAACTCAAATTGGTTTAACAATCAATGCATAGATAAGCACAAGTTGTGTTAATATTGTGTCAACCATTAGCAATTCATCCAAATTTCATACCACAACACACGACGTAATAGAACATATCATCAAAAAATTTCATTATCGTTATGAACTCAAGTTCTTTGTTCACAACATAGGCCCTTACGGTATCAGTTAGGTTTTCATTATGTTATTACTCATTAACATATTTTCTAGAGTTCATTAACATAACTTATAATGTATTGTCTTATTTATCATTCATTTTGTGCATTTCCTTCTGCCATCACATTTGTTGCCACTTTACATTTATACACATTATTAATTCTTAACTTAACATATACGTTACATTACTTGTAAACTCTTTCTCTCCTTCACACCCTACCTTTCCCATTTTATTTTTATTTTTGCTTACTCCAACTACCCTCTCTCAATCTCATATAATACACTCAATTTACCAATTACATAGCACACTTCACTATGCTTAATCAACTATAACTATTTTGTTGCTTCCATATACTACATCATAATGCTAGTTCATGTGTTTCCAATCCACCTTGATCTCAATTCTAACTACATCATTAACCTCCCTCCTATTACTTTGTTTCCACCATTCTATCCTACTTTGAAACATCATTATATAGTCCAATCATTCGTTTTATTTATTTCGTATATTTGTTTTAATCAACCACCCTTGACCCAACGTCCTTACTCATTACAAACATAAGCATGGATTTTATTTATTATATTCATCACTTAACCTACGTTGACCTAATTTATTATGCACCTTATTCTTTAATATTACTTATAACATATCCTTGCATTTTTCCATATACTTTATCTATTTATTTTTATATTTTTGGAAATGGTATCTTTAATAAATTTATAAGCATAAATCAATGTGCTTCTCCTAAAGAGACTAGCGAAAATGACGATATTGAGCTAACCCCCTAGGATACTAAAACTATCTAAATTATTTAATATGAAAATGACATTCAACTTTGCAACAATTTAATCATGATTAAAATCTCTTTTACTAACCTAATAATTGTCTTTACTTATTCTTATTCTTTTTAATAAGTAATAAATTTTTATCTAATTTATAATGATTTATAAAATTAAACTTTGCATGGATATGGTACAATAACCCACTAAATAATATGAGAAAAGAGATTTGTATCTTATTTCAACTTGATAAAAATCATTTTTATCAACTCAAGAATTATTTTAGACAATTTCCTGAATTTTCATTTGACATATTGTGAAATGTGAATCCAAAGTATAATGCCTCATTTTAATATAAAAGAATATATACATTTTACATCACTTAATAATAACTAAAATCCATTTCACTAATCTAATATTTCTTTTCACCATCCCAATTCCATATTAAATATGTGTAAAGACTCAATTTAACATAAAGAATATTTGAGCATTACATCAATTTAATAATGACTAAAATTTGTTTTAGTTATAATTTTTATAAAGAATATTAAACTTATTTTAACATGAGAAGAGACAATTGAGCCTTTTAACTTGGCATAAACTTAATAATGACTAAAATCCCTTTCATATTGCTTAATTTTTGTCCTTACAACACTCATCTTTACAATTCTGCATTATATATCACTACATTTGTATTATTAGTCCATGTCGAAGGCGTAGAGGGACTATAGCGATCGATAATTCATTGAATTCGTATTAATATGTCATTTGACTATAAATTTCCGCATCATCTCTATTGTTCAAACTAGAGAACTAAAAACATTATCTTTTATATAATAAAAAAAAACGTATATGTCATCATCTCATTGGAGAATAGATTTGAAGTCATATTGTCAACTTCGCTATTCCCAATGTTTTAAATGTTTAGATATCCAAAGTTTTGAGCATCGACGCTCTTTTTTAATTTTTATTTTTTTTAAATGTTTACATACCGAAAGTTTTGAGCATCGACACTCTTTTTTAATGTTTTTATTATTTCTATTTTTATTGAAATGTTTACATTCCGAAAGTTTTGAGCATTGACACTCTTTTTTAGGTACTTGAATAGGCCTGGAAGCTTAAATGTTTACATAGCGCGAGGCCCTTAAATAGGCCTGACATCTTAAATGTTTACATAGCGCGAGGCCTTTAAACATGCCTCACAACCTTAAATGTTTGCTTAAATAGACCTGTCATAGTACATTTTTCCTCGAACTTTTCCATACAATGTTGCAGTGAATTTGGACAATATTGTTGTCCACGGCCACTCGCATAGCCATCATATGTTTCATACTTCTTATGTGCTTGGAATGTAATTTAGTCATCATTGAAGATACATATATTGTTTGTTGGTTCACTAGTTGTTGTTTTTCGTTGGTTTGTTAGTTCCTCGGTTGTTGTTTGTTGTTGTTTGGTTCAACTTTGCAAGGTTGAGGTCATGCACCTACAGTTGGACCTGTTGGTTCTTGTTGCGTGCTTTTGTTTGCTTCAACTTTGCAAGGTTGGAGTCTTGCACCCACAGTTGGAGCTATTTTTTCACTTTGCAGGGTTCAAGTCCTGCACCCACAATTGGACCTGTGATTTTGTTGTTCATCATTGACGAGTAAGTTTTGATACCATAGTTTCATTCATATTCGTTCTTTGTTGTTTATTGTTTACATTTTGCAAGTAAGAATGTTTAAGTATTTCCACTCGCATGGTCATCATATGTTTCATATTTCTTCTATGCTTGGAATGCAATTTAGTCATCATTGAAGACACATACATTCTTTACTAGTTCAATGGTTGTTGCTTGTTCATTGGTTCATTGGTTGTTGCTTCTTGTTGTTTGGTTCAATTTTGCAGGGTTGAGGTCCTACACCTGCAGTTGGACCTGTTCATGCTTGCTCACTAGTTTGTTGCTTGTTGCTTGCTTTTGTTTGCTTCAACTTTGCAAGGTTGGGGTCCTGCACCGGTAGTTGGAGTTGTTTTTTGCACTTCCCAGGGTTCAAGTCCTACACCCGCAATTGGGCATGTGGTTATGGTGTTCATCATTGACGAGTAAGTTTCAATACCATACTTTCATTTGTATTCGTTGTTTATTGTTCTGTGTTTGCATTTTGCAAGTAAGATTTTTTTAGTATTTATTCATCATTCTTATCCTGCAGACTTTCCATAGAGATTGGCATATCTTTTTCTCTTGCTCTTAAATTTTCCTCCAATTTTTTCCTCAGGCTCTACACCATGTGCATGCCAATGTCGTCTGCACAACTCTAACTATCATTTTTTCTAGCATTACAAATCTCGGTCCTTTGTCATATGTGATGAAGTGGAAATCTAATGCCTCAATTGAATAAGGAATTCTTCAGCCTTCGCACCTTGCCCTCGATGATATTCCCATCTTTCCCAGGAATGAGTCCCTACCTATCCCGTACAGGAATCGAACCCGTGTCTTTCGCATGAAAAATACGATGTCAAGATTGTTGCCTTTGCAGGATGTTCTTGTAGAAGAAAACTGCAGGTAGGTGTAGAAGGGATAGGTATGGTACAACGGTGGCTAAGCTGCAACAAAATTGCACAAAATTGGCATATATTTCCCTCTTGTTTTTAAATTTTGCTCCAATTTTTTCCTCCAAACTCTGAACCATACCTACATGTCTTTGAAAAATGTTCTTGTAGAAGAAAAAGATGTTGAGATGGTGATAGCAAGAGTAGTTTTATGTGGATTGCAAATTTAAATATTCAATCTCTATGTCGCTCTGCATAATGAATGTTTTTTCAAATGAATTACACCATTTACATCCAAACAAAACCATTATTATTCTAGGAGATTTTAGTGTTGACATGCTACAAAATAGTTCCATAACAAAAGAATTGCAAAACTACATGTGCAATTACAATATTCGCTTTCTTTTGGTTAAGATAAAACATGTACAAAATGCACTTATTGACCATATATGGTGAAATGTGCCCATATCACAATAAAACCTCTTTATCTTATACAAAAATTGGCCTAACCATGATACAATTTGTCTTGTACTTGAATTATGAAACATACATCAAACATATTACAAAATTATATTTCCATGTCTTAAAGCATATATGGATACTTTGTTGCACAAAACCAAATCATTCAACTAGGACCATCCAACTTCTTAATATTTTATGGCTTATAATATATTTTGGCCAGGAAAAATTCTATATAACCACAACCATGGATCAAGAAAAACAAAGGTTCATGCTTCTAACTCTATCTTTTATTCTATTCCTTTGATTCTCATTTACTGTATGTACATATTACTTGTTTTCCTTTACATACCAGCTTACATTCATGTTCATTGTATTTTTTGTGTTCCACATTGAAACAAACAGAATAACTGGAGAAGACGAAGGACTCTTAACCACAAATGTAGAAGAGGAGATACAAAGGTGCATGCTTCTACTCTTATTTCATATTCCATTATTTTATATTAAATTTATTGTCTGTATATTTGTTCTACTGCTTTGCACCTAATTTATTGTATGTAGATACTACATATCTTCCTATGTAATAACTTATATTCATGTCAATTGTGTTTTTTGTGCTACTACATTGAAATAAATAGAATTGTATTTATTTTTTTACATGTCTTTCTACATACCAACTTACCTTCATGTTCATTGTATTTTCTGCATTGCTACATTTAAAGAAACAAATTAGTTCGACAAGAGGATGAAATCTTATATGCCACAGCAGAGGAAGCTAGAGTACAATCTTTGAAAAGTTATACCAATTGTGATAGTAAATCAAACACACAAAACAAGTAGGTGGATAAAATATTGGACTAGAAAACGATGATTTGGAAACAATGGGCCTTTGTTGAGACTTTCCGCTTCCGAAAATTTCCCTCCCCTTTTCTATTTTCCCACTCTCTATTATCCCTTTTTTTTCCCTCTTCTATACCTAACCGAATTCCCCTTTCTTTTTCCCCTCTACTTTCCCTTTATAGTTTCTTTATTTAGTCGTTTTTTCCGAAAATGTCTAGGTGCGCAGGTTGGCATACTCACGAGTTCACATTTATACTCATGCTTCTATATCACGAGTCCGACCGATGGCTTCCTCATTCCATACTTAGCCACTTTTTCGATCGTGGGTTCCTGGGTTGGTGGGCTCAAAATTGCGCTTCTATTGTTGTGTGTCCTCCAAACAGCACCCGAAGTTCCACGATATACAAATTAACAACCGAACTCCCGGGTTGGCAGGCTCAAGATTGTGCTTCTATTCTTTCATGACCTGCAAACATCTTATGGGGTTTTGCGATATACAGATTGGCCGCTCGACTCCCCCATTGTAACATGTTCTGTGTTACACATTTTTTCACTCAAAATTTCTGAAGCATACAATTTGACCATCGAGTCCTCATGTTTCCTGAGTATCCCTTGACACCCTATTTCATATTCCATCTCCTCTGAGCCTGTATGTGACATCCAGAACAATTATGAATAATATACAATGCATTTTCTTATTTAGTCGTTCTGATGTTCATGTACACATGCTTGCATCAGAAAAAGTTGGACGAGTGACATGGGCATGAGTAGTCAATCATCGCAAACATCAGCAGAACGACAAGGCCAAAGGTAAAGATTCACACATTGTGCTCTTGCTATGTTTACCAAACAAATATCCTGAGCTATTTGTTCATCTATGCCATGATAAATATGTTGATGTCATCTGCAACACATGCTTTTCAATTCACAAGAAGTATCGATGAGCGCAAGTGAAACACCCAACATAGTGCAAGCTCCACAAACTAAGAGGTATGGTTACAAAACTCTGACTTGGATACTTCATCCAATTTGTGCGTCTACTTGTACATTTATGCCAAAAATAAATAAAACAAAAAAATGATGCAGACTATCATTCACATTAATTTTTCTATTTAAAAAATGTCACCAAGTCTAAACTTATAACACCCAATATACTATCGATAGAAGGCTTGAAAAGTCGTTGAACTGGACAAGTGTTCATCGAGGACATAATGGTCGTGTATAGCACCTACTTAGACAAGGAAAAAAAAACTAGATGCATTGTGTGTGCTGACATGACAGACAACGAAGCCATGATGACAGTCACACTGACTATCCCTACACAACTTATCCAGAAACATGTTGAAAAGATCTTGCCAGGTAATGGGATATCCATTACAAATTTTAATATATTTTCGAAAACAGTATATGACCATGGTGATTATGATCGGATTATATTGCTCAATGAAACAATTATTGTGGAAAAAATTCCCACGATTTGTTCAGAATATCATTTTGTACCGGACACAACAACCAACCAACTTGCATAGAGCAATGACACTTACCCAATCAAAACCATTGGTTCATTTGTCACACTCACAAGAAAATTTGGCTCGCAACACATTCTCCATATAAATATGGAAAGTCAGACAACGACAAGGCAATAGTATCGTTCTCCATATCCAATTTTGTCCTTCACTTTCACATGTTCATATATCTCAGTTATGTTACACAACTATTACATTGTTCCATGTTGCAGCTGCAATTGTTCGACACCTATTCAATTTTTTTTTCCTCAATGGAACAATGATTGCATAAAGGGAAATTTCCACTTATGCTCTTCAAAAATATAACAAAGAAAAGAGACGTTAAAGAAAGGATATAAAGCACAACCCAAGCAACATTTGTAACAGAGTTACGAATAGACATAGTGCAGGATATAAAGAAATGAACTAGCTCAACAACTGTTGTGCTTATACATCTACAATTCCATACACACTTTGCTCATAAAAATTGCCTTGGTCAATTTCCTGCAGCTTTTTTGTTGTATAGTTGTATATTATATTGTTCAATATATTAACTACTATGCTCACATGCGCAGGTTGAGGGTGTTTTGGTTGTAGCGAATGTGTACTCGACCCCCTTCGAGCCTGTATGTGCCAAATGCAACTCTCTTGCTTATGCCTCTGCTTTCATAAATGATGGCACAATTGATTGCCTACGATGCAGTAAAAATTTCCTTTACATATATAGACATTGCCTCAACGCTGCCACCTGAACCCTCGGCAACATAATTGTACATTGTAGAATTAGACAACCTCTGTTACAAGATGTGCTTCTTGGGTTAGCAGAATTACCATATGAAGTATATTTACAGAAAAAGGAAAATAGTGTCTACATGTTACGCGACTTTCGTGTCCATAGCAAATTTACATTAAATGAGGACAATGCCATACTGCATATCGATTGAACCAAAAAAAAAATCCATATCAAGCGTTGACAGGAAACGAAACAATCTCATATGTATCTATCCATGCTACTCAATGAGGATATGAATAGATTTTTGCAGTGCCATGCCAAATTGAACTGGAAGCGCATAAGATTGTTCAATCCAGGAATGAGAAGCATGAGGACATACCTCATACAAAGTATCCAACTGTGAATAAATTAGGTCCATCCTTTGAGCCGTCAAAATGGCTTGATCCTCTGAACGGAACCATCATGCATTTTCAATAATATTGCAAATTTGGCATTGTTCAAACTCCATTAAGTTAAATGTTGACACTCTTTTCCATAACTAGTAATATTAGAACATTGTCACATCAACGTGATCTTGGTTCATAGTGCTATCAGAAGCAAATGTTCATAGTGATATTGGTTCATGGTAATATAGTAATCAACAAATTTTTTGGTGTCCATTTGGGGATTTGGTTATAGATGGGATACAATGCCCAATCTCCATTGATTTTGTCCTGTCTTGTGTTTGGCAGACTTTTGTTCATGTGCTTTTGTGTTGTAGTTCAAGGTTCTTATGGGCCCGGTTTTTGAATTATGGTTGGATGATACATTCAGGATCTTAGCAATTTTTCTATGATCTTAAAGCATATACAAGACCTGCTTTGCCTTTTAATGTAAGCTCTGTGAAGCAAATGTATATGTAGTTCATTTTAGCACTTTTACTTGATCGATGAAATTACCAAAATTCATCTTCGAAAATATTTTGAAATAAAAGGATATATGTTATGTGAAGTCCAATGGAACTATGATATCAACCACAAAAAATTAGAATTCAAATTCATCATTGTTATACTTACAGTGAAGTTGACAGTACAATAATTTTACTTGAACATTCCAAAATTGAATTTTTTGTAGCTTTTTGAAGCTTCTCTTATGCAAACACATCCTGGAAAGTATAACCATGACTCACTTTCTCTATTCCTTGATTGAAGAGTTTGTTCACCTGTCTAATGCACTTCATAATTACTGTTAATACCATCAATGGATCTTTGTTAAGACTAATTCCCACTTCCAAAAATTGCCCTCCCCTTTCTTTTTTCCCTCTACTTTCCCTTTCTGGTTACATAGTCGTTTTTCGAAAAATGTCTAAGTGCACGAGTTGGTGGATTCACGCATTTAGATTTCCACTGATGATTTTATATCACAAGTCCAACCAACCACTTCCGTGTTCCATACTCAGCAATTTTTTCGATCGTAGGTTCCCCACTAGGCGGGCTCAACATTGTGCTTCCATTGTTCCACCCCCTACAAACAGTACCTAGACTTCCCCGATATACAAATTGACAACCAAATTCCCCTTTCTTTTTCTCTTTTACTTTCCCTTTCTGGTTACTTAGTCATTTTTCTGAATATGTCTCATGCTTTTATATCATGAGTCTGACCGACCGCTTCCCCATTCCATACTTGGCCACTATTTCCATCGTCGGTTCCCGGACAAGCTTTCTCAACATTGCGTTTCCATTGTTCTGCGACCTACAAACAACACCCGGAGTTTCGCGATATACAAATTGACAGTTGAAGTCTGTCATCATGCCATGTTTCGTGTTACACATTTTGTAGTCAAAATTTCGAAGACATACAATTTGACCATCGGGCCCTCACGTCTCCTAAGTATAACTTGTGACCCTGTTTTGAAGCCTGACTGACCGCTTCCATACTTGGCCATTTCTTGGAATCTCTTTCGCAGGTTCATGAAATGTTCAATGCTTAGTCGCTCTTCGCCATCCCCGCCACCTTCACACTTCTTTCTAGATATGCAATTATTAAGCTTTAATGCTAATAGCTCATCATGCAGGAACCGTTAAGATTGTCATTAATGTCCGAAAGGCTGGAGGAGATCTGTCATTAATACGAATTAAACCAAGATTTGTGGAGGGTTGTATTATCCCTTCCGAGTGTTCATTTCAAGCATCATGGAATCTCTTTTGTGCGTCGTCTGGTTGGCAGCTTCACGAAATCTCCAATCCTTAATCGCTCTCCATCGTCACTACCACCTTCGCACTTGTTTCTAAGTATGAAATTGGTAAGATTTAATGGTAACAGCTCACTATGCAGGAACCGCAAAAATTGTCATTAATAAACGAAAGGCTCGAGGAGATCTCCCATTGATATGCATTAAACCAAGATTTGCAGAGAGTTATATTATCCCTTATGAATGTTCATTTCAAACATCATCTAGAGAAAACGAACATTCTTGTTAACTTATGGCAGCAGTTCGACAACAGTTCTATCCAGATACAGCAAACACCTTCGGGCATGATGACCAGAACTTCTACTGGTCCAGGGCATATTCTTACTACTCATCTCCTTGCACCCAAAATAAAATAAGGAGATGATCCCTTGGTGTGCCGAGAGATATATTTCAAGCCAAAGAATTCCAAAGCAACAACCCCTGCTCAGAGAACCCCCCCCTCTGCGTTGATGGTCGGTGCAGTGGTTGATGTTGTCGATTTCGAGCCGGAAGAAGATGATCTGATGGACGATGATACGACGATGGATGATGGAAATGCAAACAGTTTCCCTATTCCTATGCCCAAATTGAAATCCACCGTAATGGGGGGCACTTCCTAGCTTGGCGATGGTGGCCCTAGAAAGACCAAAGGAAGGGGTTTCGGAAAAGAAACCGACATTAAACGCAATAGCTGCTTTGCAGCTCGAGATTTTGAGTCTCTCGACTCAGATGGCGGTCCTCACCCTCATAGATGTATCCTTTCCTTTCATTTTTAGGGTTTTGGATTGGGTTTGGATTTGTCCCTGGTGCAGGTTGTGTCCCTGAAGTCTTTGACTATAAGGAAATGGTCTCTTGGTGCGTCAAGAGATATGTTTCAAGCCAAAGAATTATTCAATTGCGGGACTACTCTCCTTGTTGGAACACATTTAAAATTATAAGCATGAAGCTTTACCCTACCCTTTTTACTCTATCTCGAAGTCGGTTTACAAAGGATAAATCAATTTCGTTTCTTTTAGACTTAAGGCATGCATGAGGTCCATTGTCAATTAAGTTCCCTCTTTGGTCGAATGATTCCTTTTTCCCAGAGTTTTTAGAGCCCCCTGATTACTAAAGGAACAAGCCACTAGAGACTACTTCGGAATTTTGCGCTTCGGGCGTATCGCCATGTCGCAACTTCAAAGTCCTGATACCTGAAAGGTGTTCAAAAGGCCCTAGTCATCGTACATGTATACCTTCTTAAGATTTGACACATCATTATGGGTAGTGGCATGGCTAAATTGTAATAAAGTTAATTTGTCGATGCATGAAACAATAAATACGTAAAAGCTAAACCCCAATTACAAGTTAAATAATAACTTCGCACATTTGGAGTTCGGATATTTGCCATTCATCACACTCTAGATTCATGAAGAGAAGTACCTTAAACACTAAGCAGGGTTAATTATAGTTAAAGATAATTATCCAGTGATCAACCGCTTCGCGATTTCGAGTTTCGGGAATCCTACCTCGAACTATCATCAAATATCCCGAAGTCTGAAAACTCAAAAAGACTTAAAGTTAGAGATGATTTATTAATGATTTAAATACGATTATCTTGCCATTAACTTTTTGTTAAATTGTGGTTCGGGTAAATTCAAATTGTATTCATCTCACCTCTTGATTGCAAACCACCAAATATTAATGGCATTAATAATGGTTCTACGGCAATGATTTCAAATAAGATCGCAGATCACCACCTAGATATTTTCATTAAGGGAAATGAATGCATTGTCGGTAAAGGTATTCGTAAATCAATACACTTAAGGTGAATAAAGATATTGGATTTTGAATTCTATTTGCAAGCTCACAGAACAACAAGTTTTAGCAAGCTAAGAATTTTACGCATTTCCCTATAACCGGTAACACAGTTATGAGCTTGTAATATCATGGCGCCGCGAAAAATTACTAAAGTAGCTGGTGAGAGCGGGAACCGGAACACAGACGTCCTCTCGGATACTTCACCAAGAGCTATAGATACCATGAAAACCTGGAAGTTGGTATTTGATGTTCTGCAATATGAGTTGATAAACTGCCCAGAGGATTCGAGCGACGAGGTGACTGAAACCCATGCAACGAAGCTCAGGGATATAGCGCAATCAAAGATGCACAAAATAGTTGTGCAGCCAAGGCTCATTCCGCATAACGACATGATAGGTTGGGCTCTGGAGAACATGGATATTCTAACCAGGAGCATCTGCAATTCACAGAAAGTGGTTGTCGATTGTTTCCGACCAGAGCATATATGGGTAATGTATAAGTTATCCCCAGTTTTCCAATACAGTTACAATGTCGCTTTCCTAATGGAGTTCAACAAAGTAGAATGCACACAATATGAAAAGCATTACCCTGAGTTGATCAAGGACTAGTGGGGACACCCTGAGAAATTAAGAGCAGACACCCATGGTATATATTCCACAGCAGCATTAGATGCCCATATGATCTATGTGGCTATGATGTTGTGTAGACTTTACGGGAGGACGAACTCTACTCATTTCTTGTTGCCATGGCTACCAATCATAAATGAAGTAGCAGAAGGTTTTTCTTTCGGCTGGGCCAAGATGTTATCGGACAATTTGTCTAAGGAGATTGCAGAGTATCAGTTGTTGAAGGCCAAAGGGAAACCTACCCCTTTCTACATGTCGGCATACATTATGGATTCCATTTGTTTTATGATGTTGTTCCCTTTGATGAGTTGGAGCTGGACTCTGGCCAATGTTGAGCCCATACATTTCTATCACTCCAAGATGTGGGAGGATAAAACAAAAGATTTATTCTATGAAATATGCCACTATGTGGTGGTGCCGATGCATATCGCCCTCTACGGTTGCCCACCTCCCAGGATTTCAGACAGGATCATGGCCAACCTAGGGAAAATAAAAAACTGGTATACTGGGGAACATTTTTCCTACATCAGGGTTTTTGGGTGTTCAATTCCCCCACATGCTTTACCAAAGTTTCTACCAGATCGACTGGTGTGCCGAGAGGTAGCATATCAAACTATGATAGGGGGAATCAGTAAAGAATTAAAGGTAGTGCAAAAAAATGTATGTCCAACCTTCCCTTTGCAAGTCGGTATCTTCTCATTGTTAGATTTTGGCCACTCTAAAGTGGAGGTTGCGGCCCTCGAAGACATTAAGTTAGTTAATATTGAGTTCAAGAAGCATGATCCCTAGCAGATCATGGGAAATCACCTAGCTCTATACAATTTAAATAAATATGAGCATGAAGATTCCCCACGGGATGAAATATTCCGGGGAGTAAGGTCATACTAGGAAGTGTTGAGTAAAGTCCAAACTCTGGCTCCAGATCAATTAGTCGAGTTCTACAATTTCCAAAGACACGGGAGAAATAGTTTTCCTAAAGTCTTACAGGGATAAGCTCAGACACCTCCCTCTACACAGGAAGCTCCAACTCAAGTTTTGGAGAGAGGGAGTTCCAGCGAATAGGATACTCAAGGGAACCCAAAGAAAACTGAAGTTTTAACGTAGAAGGGGGATACTGCATTGTCAAATCCACTAGGCGATCAAGCAAAAGCTCAATTTGAAGCTTTGATAAAAAAGGGACAAGATACATCACCGTCTGCACCAAACAAACCAACTAGCAATACAGCAGGGCAACAAAAGTCCACTTAAATAGGTAGCCCTATTATGTCTTTAACACCTTTACAGTCAAGCTAGGGGAATCCAAATGTTGAATTCGTATTTATAGAGGACCTTACTCCAATTTCAGTTGAAGAAATGCCTCCTTCCGACTTCTTTTTCAGCAAGAAGAGGAGGGCTATAGTCAAAAGGGAAACGCATCAAAAGGATGGTGCAACAGTAAAAAGGCAGAGGATGTTGTATGATGGACAAGTCCTGGATGATATAGATTTTTCTAGGGAAATGGCAGGCTCATTGGGTGCCTTCTCCATGGAAAATCAATATTCAGTAGAAAATCTAGCAGAGCAACTGAAACAGAGAGATCAGTTGGTAAGGCAGTTGCAAAACCAAATGAAAACCACAGAACAAGAAGTAAGAACACATATGAATAAGGATTTTGAACATGTCAGAGCCAGTGACAGACAACAGATTCAACAACTCAAAACCAGCCTTGATGAAATGCATAAAAATTCACAGGCCAATACAGAAATGGCCATTCAATGAGGATAATTGATCAAACAACTTCAATCCAAGGTAGATTTAGTTGAAGTTACAGCAGTAGAGATGGCAACCTTCCAAGCTTAGGCACTGAAGGTATACGAAAGGCTGGAATTAGTTGAGCAAGATCTATTTACAAAAGTGGAAGTCGTTCAAAGCTGTTATCGGGTGGCAGACCTTTCTCTAAGTAACATTTTCATTAAGGAGAGAGAAGCCATTGCAGCTCGGGCTAAGTTTCAGGAGGCCATTTTAATAGCAACAAAAGATGATGTAACAGAGGTCCCTCGATTGTCTCTTTCTAAGCAAACCCAAGGCGACATAATCTTGAAGGCATGGGAGACAAATATGGCTGAAAGTAAAAGATTAGCCAGGGAAGTAAATAAAGCTTGTGAGGAAGCATTGTCTTCACTCGACAAAGGGTTACTTGAAGTTGAAAGAGATAGTATCTTCGAGGCCCTGGGGCAGATTGACATAGCGAAAAATCAACATAATTATAAGACAATCATAGAGGAAGCCCAGACAACTATCCAGCAATTGAAAAAAATAAACCTTATCCAGATTAACAAGTGGATAGTAAATCTCAGTTTATAGCTACAAGCTATATCTTTGGAAGCAAGGAAAATACAGGATAGGTTGCCTCATATAGAATAGAAGTTGTATATTTTCGAGGAAAATGAAACAACAGAACCTCCCTGGTTGGTAGTGCAGTTAGTAAGCAGATGCATCCAATGTGTCGAACACGAAAAGGCCAACACATCTGGAAATAAGTGAGACACCATGTGCATATTACTCGTCATGATTAGATTCCAATGGTATCCAAACTGGAGGATATGGAAAAGAAACATCTCTACAAGAAAGTAAAGAGACAGAGGAGATGGAGATGGAACCTTTCAATTTTTTCATATTGTAATGTTCAATACTCTTTATGCGAAGTCCAACCATTTTGGGTTGAGAACATTCTGTATAAATACATAAATCAAAGACTTATTTATGGATGCTTCTTGGCAACTGTAACAGAGAAGACTCTCCTTATAGAGTATTAATACAAGTGCAAACAAAGATTCCAAGTTTTGTTCAAATATGGGTTATGTGTTTCTTTGTCTTCCATTGCTCATTTTCTTTATGTATTCCTGAATAAATATTGATTCCAATTTAGTACTACAACTACTGAAATCGTATTGTATCAATAATTTATTGAGTAAGTAGTTTTTTCTCTATGTTTACTGTGAGTAATACAAGACCTGCTTGTTGTGTGGATTATTGTATTTTATGCTTTATTCAAGCTTATACTATTCTACTTTCTTCTACTGCTACAAGGTGGGACTCTTCTATAATTGATGCCTTTCTTTGTTTCACAAATTTGTTATTTTCCTTCATATAATTTATCATTTCGATTTTGACTTAGATATGAAATATGACCTCTCGTTGTTACATGTTTAATTTCATTAAGGAATTTTTCTCATATAACTAAGGTAGGAAAAGCATTGTAAAACACACTCTCAAATAGTTTTCCTGATTCTTGAAATTATACTTTGAGCCTTAAGTTTAATCTCAGGACCAACATCTTTTTGGCATTGTTGCCGGGGACGGAGAAACGAAGTTATTTTTCCCTGGGAAAAAGACAAGACAACATTCTGTCTTTGATAGTGAACAAAGATTGAATATTGTATTAAGGTTATTTTTCATCTTGCACTTGGTGACTCCACCACTGATAAACTGGCATTTTGTTGAAGGAATACTATTAAGAACCCAGACGATCAACAGACCACCCCTGTATCCAATCCGGAAAGGTTGTTAAAACCAAAGGGATACCTCAAGTCGACTACCGCGTCAGTAGGTAATAAATACCAACCAAAAGTCACACAAATCAATACTAAGGTTCCAAGTGAATAATCAACCCCTGAAAAGAACATTAGAGAAACACCCTCTGCGGAAGCCTCAACTAGCCAATCTAAACTTAGGCGCGAGAACCTAGAGAAAGTTGTACCTGAAATAAATATTGAGTTTGACCCTTCTGATTCACCACACAGACCGAATAAAAGATCCCCTTCCATACCAGTTATCGTTACCTTTCTGTCTACCCCATCCTCACTCGAAGCAAAGGTTTCGGTTCTCCGAAATTCTGAAGAGTATACTTTATACCCAGGTTCGTCTCCTGTTGGTTCACCAATCTATACATCTTGTAAGTCTGAAGAAACCAGTCCACGTTTTCCTTTCCCTTCGCTTCTAGACTTTGCATCTCCTAACGATCATTTTTCAGATCTCCCATCGCCTCATTCCAAGGAAGGTGAAAGGTCACCACTTCGGTCTCTAGAAGTTTTTGAGAACCCACTTTTTAACTCCCAAATTTCATCCCCCCGGATTCCAATGGCTATCGTTGGAGGAGGTGGTGTTGGAGGCAACGTCGGAGGTGGTGTTGGAGGCAAGGGTGGTCAAGGACCACCTCCACCCCATATGATTTTCACTAAATTAGCTGCCAGATATGCCCCTTTAGTCCTTCCTCCCGTCCTTCATGACCTACCTGAAAATTACATGAAGAATTTACCAAAGTTTACAAGGGAAGGAGATTTAATGGCAACAAAGCACATAACTTTTTTCAATCAATTTGTTGATATCCTAGGGATTGAAAATGAGGATGTTTATTCCAGGATTTTAGTACAAACTTTTGAGTGACAAGTAAGAATTTGGTTTTGAGGACTCCCAGTAGGATCCCTAAGGTCTTATGATGAGTTAGAAAATGCTTTTTTAAGACAGTGGGGAGAAAAGAAAGACCACGTGTACTATCTGACAGAATTCGGGGCTCTAAGGAAAAAGAATTCAGAGACAGTCCTAGAATTCACCCAGAGGTTTAACAAACTCTATCATAAAATCCCAACAGAAGTTAAACCCTCTCAACCTGCAGCTAAAGTGACTTTCATAGGGGCTTTTGAGCTCGACTTTGCCCTACTTTTAAGGGAAAGAAGATATGCTACCCTCACGAGAATGCAAGACGATGCTATAGAAATAGAGTTGAACGTGATGGAATCGGGTAAACTAAAATCCAAGGTTGAGACAAGAACCAAGGAACCTAGACGCTTCAGAGAACAAGCAGGATCCTCCGGGTCTGGAAAATCTGCGGAAGAAAAAATGGACGATATGGCTAAAATAATTAAAGATTTATCCAATAAAATATCTAGAATGGAACTAGACCAAGCCAAACCCGATCCATTTTCTAAAAAATATTTCAGGAGAATTCCCAATTCTCAGACCCAACAGAAACAAATAAAAAACGAAGATCAAAAAATTCAGGCTCCGTTTAAATCAGAAAAATTTATAGGATATGATATACATGATTATGAAGGGATAGAAGAGGATGTAAATAACTTTGGTGATGAAGACTAGGAACCACACCTAACTAGACAGGACTATGAAAAATCTCTAGAACAAGAACCCTTGTTTAGCAATGAGGAAAGTATAAACAACCTGGGAGAGTCTGCATATCAAGGAATCGCCGACTCCATAATGGTCGAACTTCAACAGAAGTATAATCTAAGGCCCAGAGAAATAAGTACTACGGGTGCTCCACCAAAAAAGATCCTATTAAGAAACAAAGCGAGTGAGGCTGCCCAAACTAAACAAACAGTTGAAAAACAAGCTGCCAAAACTAAACAAACAGTTGAAAAACAAGTTTCCCAAGCTAAAAGAGTTGAAACCAAAGCAACACAAACTAAGAAAACGGAAAATATAGAAACACAAACTTCGACTAGGGAATGCAAAAAAACGGTTGGAGGTTTTAGTTTAGAAAACAAAATAGATAAAATTAAAATCCCTATGCCCCTGGTTGAGCTCGCTAAGAATCCGGTTTATAAAAAATAGATCGCTAAAATGATTAACTTCTCATATGCAGAATGTTATGAAGATGTAATCAATCTAGAAGATGAAAAGCCTATGATTATGTTTGGTCCGCACATTAAAAATGCCAAGGATCTTGTAGCTCCTTTCTATATTACATTAACCGTGCATGATCATTTACTTCATAATTGCATGCTAGATTATGGGGCCTCTCACAACTTAACGCCTAAAGTTATCATGGAAAAGTTGGGCCTTGAAATCACTAGACGTTACCGAGATTTATATTCTTTTGATTCTAGAAAGGTAAAGTGCCTGGGCATGATCAAGGATCTATTAGTGAACCTTGCATAGATTCTTGTAAAGAGCATCCTTATGGATGTAGTTGTTGTTGATGTCCCTGCAAAGTATGGTATGCTTTTATCCAGGTCTTGGGGCACGAAACTCATAGGATCGCTTCAACTGGACATTACCTACGCTACTATCCCAATTTTTGGTGGACAATTCACTCGATTATACAAAGAGACTAGACTGGCATATACTGTAAGTGACCCTCAGAACACAAATAATTATCCAGTCTATGTCATTGATCAAGATCTAGGAAACTGTATTTTATCTTTATATGATGATTTTGATGACTGTATAGAAGAATAAAATAAAAAAATAGAAAAAACACAGAAAAATGTAAATACTCGGAAAGGAGTTTGGAAAATGTTTTTCGATGGTGCTTAGTCCTGTGAAGGGGCAGGAGCAGGGGTGTTATTTGTTGCACCTGGAGAAGAATATGTCATTCCCTTTTCATATAGACTACAGTGGGAAATCAATTATAGTAATAATGTTTATGAATACGAGTCTCTGGTTTTAGGATTGGAGGCTTCTTGGAAACTAAAAATTGAAGATCTAATAGTTTATGGTGATGTAGAACTTATCGTAAAGCAAATAAAGAAGCAATATCAGGCTAAACATCCGAGACTAAGGTCATACAGAAATTGTGCGTGGGATCTAATCGATAATTTCTTCTTGTCTTTCAACATTCATCACATCCCGAGAATGGAAAATCAATAGGCATATTCCTTGGCCAAAGCAATTGCGACGTTTGTGCCTCCTACTATCCTAAAGCTAAAATATCATATAGAAATGAGACACAGACCATCAATCCCAAATAATTTGCAACATTGGCATATTTTTGAAGACAATGAGTAGATTAAACAGTTTCTAGAAATGGTTGATGAATTCTTCGAGACTCATATAGACCAAGAAAATCAGAATGATCATATCTAGATCATGCAAGAAGATGAAGATCCTGAAAAGTTCCAAGATAAGATCGCAAATCATTGAATGCTAGTACTTAAGAATAATCAGATACCCAGAGGTCTGATACCGTTAGAAACATTGTTTGACAAAGATGACATACCCTTGAAGTCTACCCTACGACCTCGGCCTGAGGAAGTTGAAGACTGTGACATAGGGACCAACGAAGAACCTAAGATAATCAAGCTATCTAAATATCTTCTAGCTCAGGGAAAGAGTCAATATGTCGAATTGCTTAAAAAATATAAAGATGTCTTTGCCTGGTCATATGATGATTTAAAGACTTATGATACATCTGTGATAGAACACAAGATTCCTTTCAAACATGGTATCAAACCTTTTAGACAAAAGTTGAGACACATAAACCCTATTCTCTTACCTGTAATAGAAAGAGAAGTCATGAAGCTTCTGGACACAAAGATCATTGTTTCGCTTAGATATTCTGAATGGGTAGCAAATCCGGTACCTGTTAGGAAGAAAAATGGAGAAATCAGACTTTGTGTGGACTTCAAAAATTTAAATTGGTCATCATTAAAAGATAACTACCCACTTCCTAAAATGGATCATGTCCTCGAAAAAGTAGTGGGAGCTAACAGAATGTTGATGATTGATGGCTTCTTAGGTTATAACCAAATTGTCGTTCACGAAGATGATAAAGAAAAAACTGCATTCACTACTTCGTGGGGAACTTTCATGTATGATAAAATGTCATTTGGTTTAATGAACGCAGGCGCCACCTTCCAAAGAGCAATGGATATAGAGTTCATTAGTGAGAGAGATAAGTTTGTCATTATTTACTTAGATGATCTAACGGTCTTCTCGAATTCGGATGCAAAACATCCGGTCCATCTCAAACAAACCTTTGAGAAATGTAGAAAGTTTGGTTTGTCTCTTAACCCTAAAAAATCTCATTTTGCTATGCAAGAAGGCAAACTTCTGGGTCATATAGTTTCGAAAGAAGGAATTAAATTCGATCCCAAGCAAATCGAGGCTATTGATACAATAAACATTCCTAGAAATAAAAAAGAAATCCAATCCTTTTTAGGGAAAATAAATTTTTTAAGAAGATTTATCCCTAACTTTGCTGAAATTGTCAAATTGATCATAGATATGCTGAAGAAAGACAGATAAATCAAATGAACCGTTGAATCTAAAGCATCATTCGAACGAGTTAAAATCTATAAGCGAAGCTCCAGTATTGGCTAGTCCTGACTATATTAAAGAATTCCATATCTTCTCTTTCGCATCTGAGCACACCATCGCAGTTGTACTCCTGCAAAAGAATGAAGAAGGTTTCGAACAACCGATAGCTTTTTTCAGTAAAGTCTCAGAGATGACGAAACCAGATATGACATACTAGAAAAGCAAGCCTACATGATGGTGAAAGCTCTAAAAGCATTCAGAACATATGTACTGCACTCCAGAATAATTGCCTATGTGCCAACAAGCTCTGTCAAAGATATATTGGTACAACCAGACAGTGACGGTAGGAGAGGTCAGTGGTTAGCCAAAATTCAAGAGTTTGATCTAGAGGTTAAACCGACCAAGTTGGTTAAAGGTCAAGGCCTGAAAAAATTATTAGTAGAGCCGAATTTCAAAGCACTTGGGATAAACCACCTGGAATCGCATGAGTCTATTTCAGACATGGGAGAGCTTGATGACCAAAACCCCGCAGTTCATATCGAAGAAAAATATTCTTCTTCTAGCTGGTACCGCGATATTGTTGCATATCTCCTCACTCTTCAATGCCTGAGCGATATGACTCCATCAAAGGCCCGAACATTAAAATTACATGCAGTTAAGTATTGTATTATTGAAGGACAATTGTACTGGAAAGGTTTCTTGCTACATTGTCTAACCGAACCTGAAACAGAGGATGTCACAATTGAATTTCACAAGGGAATATGTAGAGGACATCATGCCTGGAGGTCCACGGCCTACAAGATCCTAAGAGCTGGATATTATTGGCCAAAGCTATTTACTGATGTGAATGCCAAAGTTAGAGCCTGCAACCCTTGCCAATTGTTCTCTGGAAAGCAAAAGCTCCTTGCACTGCCTTTGGTCCCAGTCAAGACAAAGGCTCCTTTCAAACAATGGGGCCTAGATTTCATCGGAGAAATCCACCCACAGTCAAGTGCCCAACATAAATGGATTTCGGCTGCTACTGATTATTTCACAAAATGGGTGGAAGCCATTCCAACTCGGAATGCCACAGATTCGGTGGTTATAAAAATTTTGGAGAAAAATATCCTACCCAGATTTGGCTGTCCCCAAAAAATAGTTACAAACAATGCACAAGTGTTTAAATCTATGGTGATGATAAGATTTTGTCAAAAATACAACATTGTGTTGGGACATTCTACAGCCTATTATCCTTAGGGGAATAGGTTGGTTGAATCGTCTAACAAAATTTTGATGAACATAATCAAGAAAGTATTAACGGAAAATAAGAAGGATTGGCATGTCCACTTAAAATACGCCTTATGGGAAAACCGGATCGGCACTAAGAAATCAATAGGCATGTCCCCTTTCCAAATGGTCTATGGCACC
>SNQJ01S0108301.1:0-10124 GCA_010110895.2 Picea sitchensis
GTTAGGTCGAAAAGTAATGTAAAGTTTTATGCAAAACAAATTAAACGTGTAGTAATGAGAAAGGACGTTATGTACCTTAGAATGATCAGGTGGAGTGATAGTATAAGTCTAAATATAGGTGATGAAGGGTATATAAATGGAAAAAAGTATGGGCAAAAAGAGTACAATATGTGGTCCTAACAAAGACATAGGATACAATCATTGTCATTGAGTAAATCCAACTTCGACCCAACAAGAGGTTGTAGTCGAGAGGCATGTCAACTTTGACCTTGACACACACAATTTTTCCCTCCAACTACACAAGGAAGGAGGGGATTATGCCATTTGGTTGAAAATAACATCTGTCAAATGCAGTTAACAACGTAGGATATGGACACAACTCAGTTTGAGCAATATCCTTCCAACATGAAAATGACACAATGCAAGTTGATGCACCCTCATCTACCACCATGCGAAAAAATATTTTGTGTCAATGATTTTTTGGCATAAACCATTACTCTCTGGAAGGCGACGTGGTAAGGAAAACAAGGTTTAACATTGGAAGGGCCAAAAACGATAAATCCCAAGTTAGTTGGCTCAACGACACCTAAAGAGGACAGTAATGATTTTCTCTGTGAGGGGAAACTATGGAGGACCTCCAGAGTAGACATCGCACAAGGGGTTTGCAGAATATCTTCAATGACAAAATAGTTCTGAGCAACCCTTGCATTTGGATTATGAAAAGATTTCTTAAATACACCTTTGGGGTTGCGACTTGTTACTTCTCCCATAGTATTCTCGATTTGAAGAGGAGGCAATGGGTCAGGAGATTCTTTTCCTTTCTCTGCATATTCGGGCATTCCATAATCACGAGCCCTGGTATGAATATGATCATCCACTCTCATCATGTACAAATTTGTAGAACCGGTGTTAGAATTTAGTGTGGAGGCACCCTGATTTCCCCCAAGCAAGTTTGTGGATGAGGAATCATGCATCAAATTCTTCCCTTGAGAGAAAGGGTTAGTTAACACAACATTTTGTTGTTGTGCCAAAAGCTTATGAGATTCCTCCATCTGAGGGAACTGATGAGTCTGGTGGTTGCCCGCGGAAATATTACATGAGAACTTAACCTTATTCTTTTCATTTTTTCCCTCACCAACATTGTTAGCATCCTTTTGATCATTACCCCTTTACCATTCATGTCCTTGCGCTTTAGTTTCCCCTATGATTGTTGGTTATCCTTGGGGTTTGTCGTTTGCATAGTGTGTACTTACAACGTAAGGGTGGCAGGGGAATCCATACTAGAAGTCTAGCTAGCCACAGTCTTTTGTAGCGACAATTGTTACATTTGGTTGGAAAACTTATCTGTGGGCTTGTTTTGTGTTGAGACCACAATACCATCGGCATGAGGCCCAGACTTGGGTTTGGTCAAGTCAAAGGTTGACTGCGGTGTGTCAAGAAGAATCTTGTAAAGCATGTCGGATTGCATATATATCAATTCCAACTCTTGAGCCCTCATTATAGCCTCTTCCTCAGAAAAAACTCTAGAAGTTGCGACGTGTTTACAAATGCAAGGCACCAAAGACTTTAGGAACCACTCAAGAAAAAATGCAAAAGGGACCTTACTTTAATCAATCTCTTACAACGATGCCATTCCTAGATATGATCAGAGATATGGACGACCTTAGATTGATTGAAATTGGCCATCAACTCAGTGTCGACATCGTATCTCACTCATAGATGAAAATGGTTCAAGAAAACCATTGTCAGATCATTAACGTAAGAGTACTTCGAGCCATCGAGCTCAATATACCACTTTGTGGCACCCCCTATGAGAGTATGTTGAAATAATCACAGCTTAATAGAGTCATCATTCAATGAATTGGAGGAGAACCACAAGTGACAAGTTGTAACATGATTTCTTAGATCTTCCCCAGGATTTCCTTCAAATTTTGGAATATCTTAGGCAACCTAGTTGGCATAGGAGGCTAGCATGGATCATGACAAATAGGGTCATTTAATGACCTTGACAAGTCTAGAAAATGAGTATTTTCCAGAAACAGTAACCCGGGTTGTGGAGGAGTTAAAGGAAAAGATGAACTTGGATTTTGGCTGGCACCAGGTTGCCAGGAAAAGTTTGCTTGATAACCAGGGTTTTCTTGGCCAATGTAAGGGGCATGTGCACTAGTTTGCATCATCAAAGAATTCGAATAGTTTGATGACATACCTTGAGTGGGTATTTCCCCTTGCATGGTATTCCAAAATCCTTGGTTGAGGTTTCCCCTAGTTGATCCCCCTGGTATAGGAACTGAACCTTGCCTAGGGTTCCACTGAATGTGGGAGGGATTTCCCCCTATCGACATCCCTTACATAGGTATAGAACTCTACCCGAGATTTCCAATACCTTAAAAGGAAGTGTTTCCTTCCATCATTCCTTGTGAAGGTAAAAATCCTTTCATAGTTTTGGGTTGATTGAGAAAGGGTTTTCCCACTAACAAAAAAATGAATGACGAGAAGGTGTTATTCCCAAAAGAACCAAATAAATAGAATGACATGGACCCAACCAGAGTCGTATAGGACTGACTCCCTCTTTTAAACAAGCTAGACCTAGCATTGGGCCTAGATGATTGTTGAAAATCACCTCCAAGAGAGGGGGATTAAGGGGTAATATGACCCCCACTGTAAGGGACTTCATTGTACGGGGAAGAGGCTCCCCTGAGGGATCCTTGTGAGGGAGTATTAGAACTCCCTAGCCCCAAACCAATATTCTATAATTAGAGTAGGTTAAAGTCGAACTTATGTCAAAACCTAACATCCCATATGAGAAAGGAGCGCCAGACGTGTTATGTATAGTGGAAGTATGAACAATGGTTGAAATCTTAGTAGAGACTGTGCCACTTCCATAAGTGGTAAGTGTCTGACGAGAGGTATTCCTTGTAGGGGAAGGTGGGGGAGGGGGAATGGCGCCCCCTCCACCTACAGTTGGGATGGGAGAATGAGGACTCCCGGTAGAGGTAGAATCATTTTCTTCCATAGCCAATCGCCTAACGAGATGACGATCGACATTAGTCACCTCAGGAGGGACTATTTGAACAAGAACCGACGTTGAGAGATCAATTATCAGAGGGTTCTAGGGCCTAATGAAGCCTTTGGCTTCTAGGTATGAAATGATATCTACCTCCAGTGCAAGAGTGTCTTCTCTAAGAATAGAATCGAGCACAATTTCTTGTATCACAATATCTTTGAAAGAACCTTATTGATCTAACCTTCGCCTAAGTGGTGGTGGTGGCGGCTCCATAGTTACCAGCGGGAGGCCATGAAGCCTGCGCAAACAGAGGAGTTGTTGATCGTCCACTTTGTGAAACAATAAACTAACACTCTAAGGTAAATCTAGGGAGAAGCACAAATCACACACTAAAAGGACCCTAAAGATAAATCAAGCAAATGAAAGAATGGAAGGAAGAACAGTTACACCAACCAACACTAGAGCAACTTATCGGTGCAAGTGTAACTCGAATATGGAAACACCCTCCAGGTATACTCTACGAAGAGTGGTCCGACATATGTCCTAGGTACCATGGTATGCCCCCCGTAGTCACATGTGTGAGTACTTATAAAAGGAAACTAGGTTTCATGCTCGTATTCAATCACCAAGAAGGTACACTCGAAAGTCGATTAGATCGTATGAGCAAGATAACTATGTTCGAAGTCTTTCTAGGGTACTGAAAGCAAATGGTCAGAAAGACAATTGAGGATCCCGAATGGATTCGAGGTCCATGAAGCTCCGTAGTCAAATGCAATAAGAAAAATCCCAATAATGACCCTCAAATACGATCCCCACTATGCTTGGTCTGACTTTGGAGGGGTTATATCCACCACTTTTCCTTGCCCAACCTCATGTTTAGCCTATGTGTTAGAGGGGGTTCCCAACTAAATTTTATGACACTGGACTTCAACACTCCCTATATCATACTCTTAATTTTTTTTAGTGGCCTTGGAGAGTTTCCTCTCCACACCTAATCTAAGGCCATAAAGCGTAGTCTAATTAGTGTACCCTATAAACAAAAAAGTCTAATTGATTTTAACATTAAGCATTAATTTAAGTGGCTTGATTACTGAGAGGTGTGGTAGTGAAACTCGTGATGTTCTTTTAGAGATGAAAAGAGAAGAGTTAATGAGATTTGGCTCTTTTAACTTCCAAAATGTGAACTTTTCAAATGAAAACCAAGATCCTAATATGCAATCTATCCTAGAATGCTCTTTCGTTCTAGATGCAATGCAACTACTTAAACTTTCAGGGAAGAAAACAAGAAGGAAATTTTGGTTGAGATTTATTTTCTTTTATAAACACAACCTAAGAGACTACAACCAAACAAACATTCAAAGTAACATGCAAATGCAGTTAAGAAACTTTTTTTTCTTTTTGCAAAATGAATAAAAGGGAAAGGGACGAGAAAAAAGTTTACACTTAACTATAATTTTTTGAAATTTTTATATGCTTTTGAAATGAAAACAACAAAACAACAATTTTTTTCTTTTCAAAGCATACCAAGAGAGAAGGAGAACAACCAAGAGACTGAATCAGTTCCTAAACCACTGCCAGAAAGTAGGGATTCATCAGAATCCAAAGGAGAACCTAAAGCTTAAAAGCACACCTTCAACCTTAATAAAAGACAGAAAGAGACAAAGAAAACTATACAAAAAGATTTATTTACAATTTCATAAACAATCTGAGACCTAAATCTTGTCCAACAACAATTAACAGAGGTCTCTGGTACTCGGGAGAACCTGAGAAACCAAAGGTTTCCTAGAAGAATTTTTTTTTTTTTTGAAAAAACTCTTCAAAAGTACAAGTGATGTGCACAGGCATCCTATGGATGTACGCAAGTTGGGTTAAACTTAGGATGAATATGTATGTGGTATGGGTATATAACAGGGCACTAGAGATCTTCCCTAGTGGAATAGACCCTGATTAGGGGGATTTTTCCCCAGTATGGTCACCATTTCTGCTATGGGGAAAAATGCCCCTAATCAAGGTCTAGTGACCAGGCAGAGAAATAACACCTTAAAAGATAGAATTACTCCTATTTCAGCCAAATATAACAAGACCTAATGGAAATTAAGGAAAGGAAAGGAAAATCAAGATATGCACCTTAAGCCCTTTCATCTGTAGTAGATCCTTTCTTCTCATTGTTCACTCCTAGATTGCAGGCCTCCTCCCAATGTTGGCCTTAAACAACTTCATAGAACAATAGAAAAAATCATATGCATAATCACCAAGATCATTTAAAGTCCTGAATATTCATAAAATAAATTTAGAAATATAAACTTGAAGACACATAGATTTGGGACAAGAAAAATCTATTTTATTGAAAACAAGATGATAAGATACAACCTTAGTCTTGCTGGGACCGCTCCACGAAACTCGCCTAGGATCCTCTAACTATAATCCAAGTGCACCAATCCCAAAGTGAGATCCTTACAACCAACATGCCAATAGAAGGAAATGGATGGATGGCATAAGGATGATGAATGATTGGGAATGATGAGGATGAAAACTCAAAACATGATGCAAAGGCTTGGAATGAGAAAGGGAAAAATTTTGGTAGAGTTCACTTGCCTCCTCTTTCATATATTCAAATGACCCCCTGGAGCCTTTTTATATGGAGAAATGATGGTTATTTGGTTTTCAGAAGGGCTACAGGAGGTAAAATGGTTGTGCAACCAGAAATAGCCCGTAAACTCTGTCGATTTTTTTTTATTTTTTGAAACTTTTGAGAGTATACGTGGGCTGGTAGGTATTCAGGTCTCGTATGTACACACATTGCATGTGTATCAGGGTGTGTACACCATACAAAAAAAAATTTTTTAAGAGGAACCTGAATAAAAGTGGTTGGAAAATGTGTAAATGAGTAGGCCAATGTCAAAAATGCATAGGAGTGGAATTTTGGACTATAACACTCTCACATGGATTATATATCAAGGACACCTCTCAACTAGATGTCCAACATCACCAACACATACCTCTACCAAGCATGTACTAATATCACCAGCATACCATCACAAGGTATGTGTCTTAACCATGTACCAAACCATCAACCTGTACCATACCAAGCATCAACCATGTACCACAACCTATACCACAACACGTGCATTAACCATGCACCAACACATGTACCAAACCATGCACCAACACCTGTTCCAAACCGTGCATCCACCGTGCACCACAACTATCCCAAATCGTGCATCAACCATGCACCAACCATCAACCGTGTACATCAACACCATACCAACTAACAATCCTATATTGTACCATGTATCAACCATGTACATCAACAATGCACATCAACACTTGTACCATACCATGTACCAACAATGTATCTCAACCATATACCATGCCATACGCTATGTACCATAAGATATATCAAGCAAGTACTATCAATGGTGTACCTCAACCAAGTACCAACATCACCAAGAGATGTATCCCATACATGTGATATCATATACCAAGTGTATTCCTCAACAATGTATCAATATCAATGACAACCATACACCATGTGTCAATGCTTCAAGAGTATGCCAAAAATAAGCATCAAGAATGTACCATAACATCATCACCTTGTAGCCAAACCAGATACCAAGATACCAATACAACCAAGATGTATCAAGCATCAACAAGACACGCCTCTCAAGCATGTACCATACAATCACCAAGCATAAGATACAATCACTTAAGCATATTTGTAAATGTATCTAACCTGTTGTACTGTAATTCTGACCTATAACACTTCCACAAACTTCAACAACCTGGTACCAACATATGTACCAAATTTTTCTTAGCCTCGCAGGTCTGAGACTCCCTGTCACATGAAGCCTCGCGTGATGTCACTTAGGAAACCCACGGGGGTTCCTCACGTGAAACCCTTAAGCTTACATGTGAGGGCCTGCCAAATTAGGGTTACAGAAAAAACCTTGCACTCTGCAGCTCTGAAACTTTCTCTCTTATCGCACTTTCTCTGTTGCCTCAGACTTATCGTCAAATTCTCCAATAGACCAAAATATTAGACCATAGCATTCAAAAGATAGATATTCAACGTAAGTGTGTGTGTATTTACGAGAGACTCCTTGAGGTGCATTTATACTTTGCTAGGTAACCTCTTTCCTTATTCTTAGGGATTCTTGACTTTCTTGTTACAACACATTTACCCATTCATTAATTGACTTGTAACCAATTAAGGGCTTCTTGACCATTCTTCGGGACTTTCAACTTCAAAGGGCCATATCTCCCTAACCGCGAGGAACCACGTGGCATAACACCTATCACCAAAAACGACACGATAATGACTATCCATCTATGAGTATCTTACCACCATTTACACTATCCTTCATGTCCATATTCCTCAACCAAATTTGGGTCCCATAACCACACCTCTGCGGTTTCATGTAGACTTCATCAAATGTACCCATCACATCTGTTGACATCAACCACTCCATTAATGAAAACTAACTCACCATCAATCTCAACCACAACTCTAGGGCTTCTGGATTTCTCCAAGGTTTGAAATCAATCTCTAAGGGTTGACACCAATGAAAACCAACTATCCAAACCAACTTTCTAACAGTTATAACCTTGTATCATAGTAGTGCTAACCTCTATGATCCTCTATAATCTTCCATCTCTCTCTAGTTCGTAGCATTTTCTTCCTTGGCTCTCTTTAGTCAAGTACAATTTAAAATGAAAAATGATTTTGTGCATGGCATGAGAAAGCATGAGAAAAAGGAAGGATAGATGATAGGAGAGAATGCATGAGCATAGTGAATGAATAAACAAATCCCTTCCAATCTGCATGAAGAGAGTGAATGTGAAAATATATGGTTCGAATTTCCATGTGTTTCAATTCCTATTGGGATGGAAACTCTTACACTCCTCATAACTTCTGCTCAACCCCCGTGTCCTTATAACTAAGGAAGGTGGACATCCCCACCAACCACCACATGCAATGAATGATTGATGGTTGGGTATTTTAATAAGGTACATGGTAAAAATATAAGGGTCGAGAAACTTAGGAAACTTAGGATTATATAAGGGCCTTGTCCTTGAGCTCTGCACTAGGAATTCATGCAATATATTTGCCTATTTACACAATTTGATTCAATTAAATCCATGGATCAAAATAGGGACATTACACCCAACATGTACCTTCTAGTAGACTTGCAATACTTCTCTCCTTAGTGGTGGAAGCAAAACATGCTTCTTCATATTCTTATTAGAGGGATTTGGTATAGTTTGCACCAATGGGGCATCTTATGTGGAACTGACTACATTTTGACTCAATACAATTTCTCCTATCATCGATCGTATCTTCAGTGCAACCTTTAAAACCATCCCATTCTCCTTCTTCCACCCAAGTTTTGAATAATAAAATGGAAAGGATTCGATAAATACTTTGACTAGACTTCCATATATATAGAGCGCATGCATATATTTTTGGTGACAATCGAGATTAAAATTATACTAACATTCATATTTTGTGATTGTTTATGGGTGAATGCACAAATAGCTAGTTACATCAAAATCTAGCTCATTGTGCCATGCATTGGAAAGTCTATCCACTTATGCTTGCACATGATTTCACCTCATCCAGAGTGCCCTTAATGCATTTGTTTGTTCATTCTTTGTGCAGTACCCTACAAGAATGGACTTGCATAGCAACAATGACTCACCAATAATCAATATTTTTGGTATTTGCTTCACGAACCTTTCAATAAGTGTTAACCACAAGAGGAAAAATGGGTTGGTAGTAGTGTGGTAGTGATATAGCCCCCACAAGGGTTTGATTCCTCAAAATAGTGTCTAATGTGCTTCTGTAATGGGATCGTTGATTACAAGAGACATAAATTTCATTAAGTCAAGTCGAGTGGTACATGTCCCAATATGGAGTACATGGATGCATTTTCCTCTTGAAAGGTGGCCCAAGGCCCAAAATATTTGGCATGGGAATATTTATTGAGTTTCATTTCAATAGGTGTTGTACTTAACATATAGGTCGTCCATTATGCCCGAAGTTTGAGGATTTGTTTCATGCATTGTTAGTGTAGTTTCTACATCATGTCACCTTATTGAAAGTCTTATGATTGTGAAAATATGTTTAGGGAGGGATCATTATCTTATTGTGTAGCCATAAAACTCCCACTATTTTGTGTGAAATCAACACTTAGATAAATTTCACAATAGTTGGTGATTTCCCAAAATTAAAGTTCATACAATAGGCTTGTAATACCAAATTTAAACAATAGACAAAAGATTTGAAAAATATATAGAAACGGATGTGCATCCCTATCCTCTACCATCTTCCTCTATGTCTCAACCTTCAATGCAATAAATTGTTGCACATTGGAAATGATTGGATATGTCGATGTTGATGACTCATACATTCCCAAAAAATCTCTTTAGTTCTCCCCCATATTGGGCAACCTGCTCATTTATCACTTCATTAGCAATTGCAAGTTTCTTCATGGGACAAATAATGCTGGTATTCTTCTTTGGCAATGTGACTTTAGCTTGTCAGTGTGAAGGCATTGGAGATTGAACCATCCTTACATCTCACCAATACTATTAGATCCCTAATGTCATCATCACATCTATTCTTTATTAATCAATATTGAATTTTTCTCTCTTCCAATAATGTGGATGACTATAGGGAAAGAGGAGCTTCAAATCACTAAGACAACCAAGCAAAATGACAAAGGAGATGTAAAATCGACCTTGTATTGGGAAATGACATCATGACATTTTCCATGGGAAGCAACAGCATTCATTTTCATTAATGAGATTTGCATGAATGTTTGTTGGGACATTGACCATTAGGGGAATTTTGAGGTAAAAAATGAGCCTCGACAAAAAATGTACTATCAAAATCAACATTAAAAGAATCAATGGGATTCAAGATGATGATGTCAACCATAAGGGTAAATATTTTTTGAGAGAATGGAAGAAAACAATTTTTTAATCGTATTTTGACTTATCTCCTTATAGTTTTACTCAAATTTCAAGTGTAGGCACTCGTTGGATGCATAACTAGTTATGCATCCAACGAGTGCCTACACTTGAAATTTGAGTAAAACTATAAGGAGATAAGTCCATA
>SNQJ01S0108301.1:26601-41345 GCA_010110895.2 Picea sitchensis
TTTTTTTCCTTTGTCTTCGCGAGTAGCGAAGAAATCGGGACCGTAGATCCCCAAGGTCCATGGGAGTATCCAAATCGCTGATTTTTCCACGTCCAGGGAACGGCAGGAGAGTGCACAGCGCGGGACAGGTCTGAGTCGTCAGACCTTAGTCCGAACACCCGTCAGCTATTAGATCTGATAGGAGATGCATGGGGGTTAAACCATCGTGAGCAGCAGAAGCGAAAAATCCCAAAGGAGTTGGTATCAGGATCTCGGCATTCATGAGTTCGAGGGTCCTGAGGACGAAGGTCTGGACACTCGACATCAGAAGATCCGAATTTGTGAAACGATCTGAGTCGTCCATCTACGGAAGGACGCATGTCACAAGAGAATCCTCTTCGAAGACTCGGGCATCGAGACTCATAGAGGTGAGCATCTAGACTTTGCGAGTGGCGAAGTCGCGGAAGAATATGAGTCGTTCGTTGGAAGGAGAACGCGTGTCGCGAGATCCTCTCTATCGAGGATTCAGACATCGGGAGTCAAAGGAGGAAATATCTTGACTTCGCGAGTGGTGAAGTCGCGAGAAGATCAGAACCATCCATCTGCGGAGGACAGGTGGCTGAGATCGAGGGATCTCGCGAACTCGGAGGTTCGCAAGGTGAGAGCCCAGGAGTTGGGTGCTCCAAGTCGCGAGTGGCGAAATCACGAGGAGCAATGATCACTGTTGGATCCAGGTCATGGGAGGACCATTGGATCAGAGCCTCATCGCGCGTATCGCGCATTCGGAGGTTCAGAGGTTGAGAGGACCTCTTCTCGACATCAGAAGTCACGAAATCCCGATCACCGAAACCCCGAAATGGCGTGAGGTGTGAATGAGGTTAAGGAAAGTCGAGATTTGTTCGTGACCGTTGATCATCCCGCAAAGATTACGACCATTGGTCTTGGCTGAAGGTTGTCGTCGTCCATCAGAGGGACACGTGGCTATTAGTCGACGTTTCGGTATCCGGGAAACCAGAGGGCCAGAAAACCTTGTCCACGCAAATCGCGAAATCCCAATACGTGCTGTAGTGGAAAGGAGAAGTCCCGAAAGAATCTAGACTGTCCATCAAAGGAGACGCGTGGTGAGATGTCAGAGTTTCGGGAAATGTCCCGAAATCTCGTGGACCATTGGATCAGGGGAGGCTTACAGTCGTCGATCTCCCTTTGGAGGGAAACTTTGGAGACCTCAGAACTTTCGGGGATTTGAATGGGGAAAGGTAGAAGTCATGCATCACAATTCCTCGAATATGGGAAAAGCCGATAAGCACTTGGTTGGCTTAAGCGCATGGACACGGAGCAGGGTCACGTGGACAAGACCCCAAGCAAGAAACTTACCACTCACTAGCCCTGTCAGGGTTCGGCGTTTCATTGTTTCGAGCTTCGGGGTTGCAGAGTCGAAAGACTCGACGTTTTGGTAGCACTGAGTCGCAAAGTGCGAAAAGACGCCATACTGGTTCGGCCCGTAGTCGTGACCCACGATCACATGGAGGTGGACATATGAGGAACTAGCTGATGCTAGGCCCCCGTAAGTATCTCGGGGATTCTGATCCTCGAGTAATCGACGAAAAATTTATTATGCCAGAGTGGGTATGTGTCAAAGTCAACCATCAAAGGCTGGCAGGGGGTACTTCCACTGCATTAAATTCCATTACTATGAAGTATTTATCCCTAAGGTTTTAAGATTTAGTTGTTAAGTTGTGATTCTCCCCAAAATTGTTGCATTATTCACTTAGTTAAACCTATTGTCGACTGAGTGCATCTTGTCTGTTTTCTTCAATTTCTAACGATTGAAGTTTGCATCACCTATTTTAACTTTGGTGCTGAGAGATTCAGTTGATTAGTAATCAAACATTAAGCAAGTTTTTTTCAAGTAATCTCTATTCCAGTGAATTTCAGAATTGTTTGGTGACATGTATGTTTATGTTGTGCATTATCAAGTTTTAAAAACGTTATTATGATTTTTTTTACCATGAATTATTGCTTGTAGACACGATGCCCCTCAAAAGAGCTCTCATATAGAGGATTCCCTAGAACCCAAGGACATGGTTTGGTAATGCTGAATCTCCGTCTGATTCTTTCTCGTTCCCTTGCCAAGGAACAATTTGGCTTCTTAAAAGGAAGACAAATCACAGATGCGATAGGAACAACTCAAGAGTGTCTTCATAGCATTAGAGAAAAAAGACTGCAGGATCTTATTCTTAAAATCAACTTTAAAAGAGCCTATGACACTATCAATTGGGATTTTCTAAGACTAGTATTGTTGCAGAGTGGTATTGGTATTCCGACAACCAACTAGATCATGGGTTGTTTTAGTTCTACGACTTTTGATGTTTTGATCAATGGTGAGCCATCAGATTTCTTTCACTGTGAAAGGGGTCTCAGGCAGGGCTGCCCTCTCTCGCCTTTGTTATTTGTTTTGATTAGGGAAGGCTTGAGCTTGGATCTAAAGCACAAAGAAGAGGAAGGACTTCTGACAGGTATCAAGGTTTCCAGATACATTCATATTTTGCATATTTTATTTGCTGACGATATTTTAATCATGACTAAAGCATCCATAGAAGAATGGAAGGAGATTAGCATTGTTTTGCAGCTATTCTGTAATGCAATGGGTCTCCATATTAATGCACATAAAACGACACTCTTGCAATTTGGAGCCAATCAACAGGTACTTGGTGGCATTAAAGCACTATTCCATTTCCAAATCCAGGATCTGGAGAAAGGTTTTATGTATCTTGGATATTTTTTGAAGATGGGGCAGTAAAAGACAAAGGATTGGTTATGGCTCTTAGAAAAATATGAAAAGAGATTAAGACTCTATTGGGGGGCGTCTAGTCCTGATCAAAGCAATCATTGAGAGCCAACCAATGTATTGGTTTGCATTATCAACCATTCCTGCCACAATTCTTCATAGAATCCGCCAACTCACTTACGAGTTTCTTTGGTCTGGCGGTCAAAAAAAGAAAAATATCCATCTATGCAACTGGACTCTCATTGCTCGCCCTAAATCCCTTGGGGGGTGGGGACTGAGAAACATCCCTTGTTTTGGCAGAGCTTTGGCAACAAACATTCTCTGGAGGGCTTTAATGCACGATGGCCTCTGGCATCGGGTTCTAAAATCAAAATATTTTCCAGCCTGCTCAGTGGACAATTGGCTCTGTTTCTTTTGCTCCGATAGAGCCAAAGGATCACAGTCCTGGTTACACCTATTAAAATCTACTCACATAATCCTCCATTAGATTGCCTGGAGACCTGGCTCAGGGCACAACATTATGGTGGTATGTGACTGCATTTTGGGCATGGGTGAATCTACCATTTTATCGGAAGAAATTTTCAGAATTATCAACCGTCAAGGGATCCACCACCTCTATCAGGCTATTGAGAACAACCGAGCGGGCACATCTACATCTATTTGGTACTCTAGAGCGGCTTTAAACCTTTCGGGACAACATCTGATCGAATGGGAATTATTTAGAGGCCGCCTCATCAACTCAGGCATCCAATTACATGATTTGCCAGATGCATTAATCTGGATAGGTGGAGATTAGACTGGCATTACCTCGGTAAAAATATTTTATCTGGCAATGGAAAAAAAGAAATGGACACATACAATCAGTGGCTGGAAAAAGGCTCTTTGGTCTTGGGCCTGTCCATTAAAAGCCAAAATCTTCATTTGGTTGGCAGTTGCAAATAGAATCCTCACTTGGGAGGTTCTCCAGCGCAGAGGTTTCATAGGACCAGGCTATTGTATTCTTTGCAAAACCAACTGCGAGACGACAAACCACCTGCTAGTTGACTGTGATTTCACTGCGGCGATATGGAACATAATTCAACTTATTCTTTATCCTCGGATTACTTGGTCGGGTACTAGTCTTGAGGAGTGCTTCAATTCCTGGCACAAACAAATTAAAACACTTACAAACTTGCCAACTTTCATCTGTTGGTTTGTGTGGAAGGAAAGAAACTCAACGATATTTGATGATCAACAACCTTCCCTTCAGCGGGTAGTCTATCGTGCTACAACTACACTGTAGGAATATAAAGAGATTCTAGAAAAACATAAATCAGAAAAAGGGACATTTCAGCCACAATTGGAGTGGACCGACTGACTGGTTTGATGGTGCAGCGGAGTCTTCGGGCCTGAACAGTGGTGCAAGTGGCATTATAAAGTTGAATGGTCATTGCAGTTACAAATGGTACATCAATTGTGGCCAAGGGACAAATAACAGAGAGGAACTGTTGGGAGTCTGGGCACTTCTCACTCTTGCCTCCTGACTATCCATTTATTCTATCCTAGTACAGGGTGATTCCAAGATCATTATTGATTGGTTAAAGGAGAAGGGCCACCTCCAAGTGGTCAAATTAGAATGCTAGAAACTCAGAATCAAAAATCTTATTGGCCTCTTCCAACCTATCTCCTTTACTCATGTCTATAGAGAAGACAATGAAGTCGCGGACATACTTTCTAAGCAGGCTCTTCTAAAAGATCCTGAAAAAATCTACTACTTTCAATGCATTGAGGATCATGAGGGCCCTCTTCGTACACTTGAAATATATTAGATTTTTTTATCTTTGGTTATTTTTAGTTGTCGAGTTGATCTAATTCAGTACCTGGGAATTAGGCTACTATTGTCCTTCTTGGTCTCATTTGCTTTTTTTCTATCAACATCTGATTGGTATCTTGTTGATTTTTTAATGGCTTCCGACTACTAGATCCTCTTTGATTTGCTCCTAAAAGGGGCACACATCTGCTGATTTTTTTGTTTTTTGGGATCATTGTAAAGACCAGTTTATATTTTTTTGTTTGTTTGTTAATTTGTGCAGGACCTGCGATTAACATGTGGCTTGAGAAACCGCGACTCAGGGGCATCTAAGCCGTCAAAATCACCCGGGGATCGCACCCGGCCTGAGCCACACCAACCCTTAACATGGTTGGATTTTTTGTCCCCGTAGGTTTCGAACCGGTGACTTTAACATCACGGAGTGGCTTAACAACACACTCCGTCACCAATTGTCCTACACCTCGGGGACTAAAGACCAGTTTATATTACTCTATTAATATAAAGTGAATTTTTTCTGAAAAAAAATCAATTGTAGCTTTTTATTAATATATAAAAAACAAAAAAACATATGCTAAACTATTTACTAAGACACCATGTACAATGAGTGCTAATTTTAGAAAATAATGTGTTGATAATAAAGTGAGTAACCCAACACAATTTTTGTTTACTCTTTTTTGGGTTGAGATAAAGTTTTATTGTATCTAATTGTTTTTTCTAACCATTTTTATTATTTAAAAATAGATCAAAATTTTATAGTAAAATTTTTATATTAAAAGTATATGAAATAAGGAAAATGGAGTGACTTACTATTTTATAATTTATAATTTAGATAAAAATTATTTTAAATGAATCAAAAAAAATTATCAAAATTTTCATCAAGAAAAATTACACCTTTCTACACAATTTCTATATAATGATGAAGTTTATCTTCTTATTCATTTATTTTAGATAAAATTATTTTAAAAACCATGTTTTTATTTATGAATGCACACTAATTCATTACCTTTAGATATCAGATTAGACATCCTCTTTTGTGCGATGTTTTTAGGTCTTGGGCTATTAACACGACTTTTTAAGTCTTGGGCTATTAACACTGCGTCCACTCCTCTGAGATGACTTTCGGTCTTGGGCCATGAACATGTTTATTTATATTGGAGGAAGACAAACTCTTAGCTAATTAGAAATAGTTTTGGGTCTTACTCCAAGACCAAAAAGTAGTTTCAAAATATATAGTATTCTCAAGAAAGCTAATATCCCTTATATTCATGAGTGATGCTACATCTACTACTATCATATGTTTTTCTAATGACATTTAACCTTAATCCTATATATAAAATTAGATACGAACCTCAATTACAATTATTGATTTCTATAAATTTGAAAAAAAAAAATTAACTTTTAAAAATTATATATTAAAAAAATTTACTACTTTAAAAAACAAAAAAGAACTATAATTTCTCCATAAAATTTTGTGTAAGATCTTTTAAAAAAAATTTAAAAATAAAAATTTATTTGTAAAGTGATGCCACCTAACTTACGGTGAGATAAGGATCAGGATGATCGAATTGTATTATCAAGTTTTAGGACAAAGTGGTCAACATTACCATTTTTAGATTCTTCATATCTACATATGTCCATTTGCTGCGTTAAACCATAAATGGATATGTCAGTGTTCTGTCAATGTCAATGAGATATTTTTTTCTTACGTAGACGACTGGAAAAAGTGCTCAATTATCTGAGAAGCATGGAGAAAGGGGAACCACGTCATCCCTGATGGGTTCATCAAATTAGATTCACCAATGGAATTATTTTACACCTTCGCATGTCTTTGCCCATGTATCAATCTTTTAAGCAACCAGGTGTACCACTCACAAATCCGTACGCACTCTCAACGCGGTTTTTTAAAGCGGCAAACCCGAAAACCGCTCATTGAAGTCGCGGCAGTTCAAGGGAATCCGAATGAGAAAATGGGGAAAATGGGTGTCGGAAATTCGAATGCCCAAATCCACTGGCAGACTTTGGCTCGGCTCCTACGACACCCCGGAAAAGGCTGCCCGCGCCTACGATTTTGCTGTCTATTGCCTGAGAGGGTCGAAGGCCAAGCTCAATTTTCCTCACACCCCACCCAAATTACACTGCACCTCCTCTCTATCCCCGCCGCAAATTCGAGCCTCCGCCGCCAAGTTCGCCGCAGAAGAGTTCCGGCAGCTTTCGGAAGGCGACACAGCGTTCTCATCCTGCGGTTCCAGTTCGGAAGTGGAATGCGGCAATGACGAACAAGAGAAGGGTTTATAACTCAAAAAATAAATTTACTTTAAAACAAATTTATCAATTTCTAACCCAACCTTTTGAGTACTAGTATTTTATAGATACAGACAAAATCACTATGTTGCACCCAACCCTTTGGGTACTAGTATTTTATAGACATAGATAAAATCTGTACATTCTTGTCTCTTCTTGAAGTTAAGCTTAGAAAAGTTTGGGGTAAACAAAAGTGCATACACCATAGGAGACCATGCGAAAAGAATGTGTTTCTAATATAATTTTGTCATTTATGATATGAGGTTAGCAAAATTTAGTGCCCTCTTGTATTATTCTATCTATGAGGGAAACCACATAATGGTAAAATATGTTGGTGTCCCTTACTCTAAAAGCTTTGCATTATAGCATTATGATATTCTTGTATGGTCAGTTGAACTTTGAAACATAATAGAAATTTTTTTTTCATGTTTTCTTTAAATCTTGTTCCAAGTTTCAATTATGAATTGATTTTCCTCTCAAGATTTACAATTGATTTTCCTCACAAGGTTTACATATGAGTGAAATAATTTATAAATCATTCAAGGTTTACATATGAGCGAAATAATTTATAAATCATTCAAGATTTGCATATGAGTGAAATCATCTATAAATCACTCCAAGGTTTGCATATGAGCAAGATTTATTTCAAGGTTACATTTCATTTTTATTATATGTGTGGGGGGGTTATACTTTTACATTGTTTTTTGCTAGAGAAAGTAGACGAGAGAGGAATATGATGGCTCTATACTAGTGACATAGGAAGATTTCATCATGATGATTGCCTCGATATTGTTGACCATGAAAAGGACACAATTAAGCTAAAACATGGAGAATATGTTTCTTTGTCCAAGGTATTAGTTATTTTTACTAAAATATTTCAATTTTATAAGTTGTAAGTATTCTTTCAACGGCCATCTCTTAAGACATTTTCCTTGTATGGGTGGAAGAAATGTTAGCAACAAGTCATTACTTGGACAATGCCATGTTACATGTAGATCCATTCCATGGTTATTGTGTGGCTCTTGTTCTTCCATCCTGTCAAACTCTTGTTGTTCCATCCTATCAAATTCTTGAAAGTTGGAGTCATAAAGAAGGAATCATTTACAAGGATTATGTAAGTACTTGTGTCAAAAGAGTGAAGCAATTAAATAAGTTCAAAGCTCTATTTTAAAGGTATGTATGGTATCCATTACTTTTGTTTCTTTTACATTTGTTGTAATCTAGTCCTAGTTTTGGCTATAATACTCATAATATGTTAGGGACCTAACCTCCCTAACCCCTCACGTAGGTAGAATAATATAATTCCATGTAATAAAGGTCAATATTAATAAGGTCTAGCAATAAGGAAGAATAAGTCAAATGTAAGAAGACCTAATAGAAGCTTCTACTCCTAGAAGGATCTCCCTCTAGATTGTTCTTTTGGATAGATATATTTAGTATAAATAGGAGTAGAGGGTATGAGAAATATTGTCTTGGATATTATCGTAATAGAGCTCTGCTCCGCTGGAGATTTCCCCCTCGAAGAGGCAAGTAAACATTGTTATCATTAATCAAGGTGATCTTTCTGGTGTTATTCTAGTATTATTATGGTATTGCTCTGGTTATATCATTGTTGCTCTGCCATTTATATGCTAAAATATTTATGTTCTGCATACTATTTTATATCTGGAATACTACAAGTGGTATCAGAGCACCTTCCTCAACATAAAATTGTGGGTTAATTTTTTTTCATGGTAGAGACATATTTCGACGTCTTAAAGCTACAAAGATCTATCGTTCAACGCATAAATCTGTGGTCGGGGAAGCATACACACATGAACTACAAGTGTTTTTTAAGCGCACATCTGTTGGCCACCCTTGTAACCCCTGTTGGTACCCCTTCGAGTGGTAGTGCATCAGACAACACCTGTATACGGATCAACCTAGATATCCTGAAGCCCTCCATAGATAAATTGATTGGTCACCTGACTATTATAGTGTCACCGAGAACAACACTTGGGAATATACTCTCTAGTACCTGGGTAGTCAGATAGTACGACTAAGGGCACGGTCTACCCTCCTTAGTTGGTGCCCTGGGATATTGGGTCGAGTACTAATGTTGGACCCCACACATATATCAAAGAGTTATAGCATAGGGAAATCCCTTGTATGTAGAAACCCTGAATATCCTACCCCTGAGGATGGAAACAAAAACAGAACAGATAAGATCTATTGCCATGCAACTGTGCCTTCTTCATTCTGGTTGTGAACTTACTACACATTTATTCCTGTTACGCATTTGAGCATTTCATCACTGCAGTATTATTCAGGCCGGAGTATAACTCCATAGGAGTAAAAAAAAGGAATAGTGGTCCCGCCGACACACTTATTTGGGACCTATCCCACTGGGTTCCTCTCTTCGCCTTGATTCCAGTGATACCTATCATTTTTAACAAAAAAAAAAATTTGGACCCGACCCTTCTCTGACACCCTTATTTGGCCCCTATCCCATTGGATCCCCTTTTTCACCCTGATCGCAGTGATACCTATCATTTGAAACCCTTCTTCTCAGTGGTCCCACCCACCCCTCCAGACCCCTTTTGTTTCACTTATACCATTTTCCTGCCCATTTTCCCAAATGGCTACCAATCGAGCCCAAGAACTCAATACCTTGATTGTTGACACCCACTAGAACAAGGAAGACATCAAGAATATCAATGACAACCTTAGCTCAATCAATTCGTCTATTCAGGTCCTCCAGAAACAATGTTCCTACATCAAAGACCTCAAAGCCACCTTTGAACACTTCATGGGCCGTTCCTAGAACACTTCCTCTTCTCAAAAACCATCTTATCAGGATGACCATGACTCTTCCCATTACCAAGGTCCTCATACTACCCACTTTTCTCGAGACCTCTACCCTCCTAGAATTGAGGTGAACAAATTTGATGGATTAGATCCCACGGTATGGGTTACCCAAATGGAACATTATTTCTCTTTGCATGGCATTACGGATGATTTAGACAAGCTTTTTTATGGTGTCCTACATCTGAATCCGAAATGATGGCAATGGTGGCAATGGTGAAAAAAGGCACGCCAAAAATATGTTGCTTGGACACATTTTGTGGCCGAACTTTATGACCGCTTTTACTCTGACACCCACCATTTAGGTCATTTGACTAAGTTAAAGCAGTCTGGGACAATGGAAGAATTTATTGTCTCATTTGAGCACTTGGCTTTCATAACAGAGGGCATGTCGGATGATTTCTTTAGGGAATGATTTATCAGTGGCCTCAAAGATGAAATTAATGCCCATGTTCTCATGGCATGCCCCCAATCTTGGTTGGAAACTACTCAACGAGCCGAGGAAGCACAAGAGATTGTATCCTCCCAGACCCGCAAACCCTCCTTTCCTCCTCGCCCTAAACCCACCAATTATGCCCCTCTTGCAACTCCCCTCAAGATCCAAAAATTAACCAGGGATGAAATGGATGAATGTCAACTCAAGGGTCTTTGTTATAATTGTGATGACAAATATTTTCCCAAGCACAAGTGTAAGGAACAAAATATTTTTATGGCTATGATTGAGGATCTTTCTGAAGAAGATGTTGTTGTTCCGCCTGTGGAGGAACTACCACTGCCATCTGATCTAACCCCACCCTCTGATCCCCTAGACATTGACCCATTGATTTCACTCAATGCCCTCATTGGTTTCTCTGCTCCCCAGACTCTCAAATTAAATGGTTACATGAAAAATAGGAAAGTCGTCATCCTTGTGGACAATGGTAGCACCCATAATTTTATTCATCACCACATTGCCCAAGAAGTCAATTGTTACATTTGTGTCGTCAATAATTTTCAAATCATGATTATCAATGGCGGTTCCATGAAATGTGGGGGACGATGTGAAAATGTGTGACTCCAAATTGGTCAGTATCACCTAAAATCCCATATGTTTTCTATACACATGGGTGGTTGTGACATTGTTCTTGGTGTCAAATGGTTACGCACTCTGGGCCCCATTCTCATGGATTTTAAGGAATTAACCATGCAATTCCAATAGGAGGGAAAACAATATAAGTTCCAAGGCATCACAACAAGCTTCCCTGAGATCATCAGTTCCCATCACATGGAAAAGCTCCTCAAAAAAGGTCATTCGGGCATTATATCCCAACTCCACTCCATTCATGTTGTTGAGACACCTTATGTGCATCCCGACCTCCGATCTATCCTCTCCCGCCACCAAGTTGTTTTTACCACTCCCAAAGAACTTCCCCCTTCCCATGGAGTCCATGATCATTCCATCCCTCTCATCCCAGACAATTTTCCTCCCAATGTTGGTCCTTATTGTCATCCATTTTTCTAGAAGAATGAAATTGCAAAAATTGTTCATGAATTGCTAGAAGCAGGTGTTATTCATCCCACTACTAGCCCCTATTCTTCCCCTGTGGTCATGGTACTCAAGAAAGAAGGCACTTGGCGCATGTGTTCTAATTTTTGCGCCCTCAACAAACTCGCAATCAAAGACAAATTCCCAATTCTTGTCATTGATGACCTCTTGGATGAATTGAGTGGTGCTCAGTACTTCACCAAATTGGATCTACGTTCTGGCTACCACCAGTTTCGTATGAAATAAGAAGACATTCCCAAGACTGCACTTCGCACTCGTGAGGGTCATCATGAATTCTTGGTAATGCCCTTTGGATTGTGTAATGCTCCTTCCACTTTCCAAAGTCTTATGAATCATGTATTTCATCCTTTTCTCCATCATTTGTCTTAGTTTTCTTCGATGATATTTTCATTTATAGTAAAACTTGGCCATCCCATATCTCCCATGTGAATCAAGTTCCCCATCTACTCTCTAAGCACCAACTTTTCCTCAAACAATGTAAATGTGTCTTTGGTGCCTCAGAAGTGGAATACCTGGGTCATGTTGTCAGCAAGGATGGTGTCTGAGTGGATCCTAAGAAAATTGAATCTATTTAGGATTGGCCTTACCCAAAAAATATTAAGAGCTTGCGTGGTTCTCTGGGTTTAACAGGCTATTATAGGAAGTTTGTTCAGAATTATGGAAAAATTGCAACTACTCTCACTTCTCTCCTTAAAAAAACTTCTTTCACTTGGAATTCAGTTGTGGATCATGCCTTCCAAGCCTTGAAATATTCTATGTGCTTGACCCCTATCATAGCACTTCCATACTTCACAAAGACATTCACATTGGAATGTGATGCTTCAAGGAAAGGAATTGGGGTCATCCTCATGCAAGATGGCAGGCCTTTGGCCTTCACTAGCAAACAACTTTCAGAGCAACATTTGGGCCCTGTGCTCATATCCGCAATGTGTATCCAAATCTACTATTAGATTTAAAAACTAAGAAATTCCATTTTTGGACATTGACGCAAGATTGACCAAAAGAGGCCAAAAATCAACTCAAAACCCACATGATCGAGGCCCTGTAATCATCTTCCCAATGGTTATCCTAATCTACTTTTAGATTTAAAAATCAAGAACTTCCATTTTTGGGCCTTAGCATAGGTCTGACCAAGAACAACCCCATGACAACCCAGAATTACCCTCTATCAAGGCCCCATGCTCATCACCCCAATGGGTATCCAAATTTACTTTTAGATTTGAAAATCAAGGACATTCATTTTTGGGCCTAGGTGCAGGATTAACCAAGAATGACACAATAACAACTTGGAATCGGTTGCAATCAATGCCCCATGGTCATCTCCCCAATGGGTATCCAAATCTACTTTTAGATTTGAAAACCAAGAACTTCCATTTTAGGGCATGGGCATGGGTTTGAGCAAGAACAAATCAAGAATGGACTAGCCCAAGAGATAAATAGGGTTTTCCTTGGGAATAAGCCTATTTTCCATATCATGGCTAGAGATGGAATTCTCTATTGTAATAGGTCATTGGAAAACCATTTCTCCTTGGGTTGCAAGTGCAAAATGCTCCTCTTTCCCCTTGACCTTGATTATCTAATATTTATTCTTGGTTATTCATTTCTTGGGATGGACTTTTGGGTGAAGCCTCCAACATTTGGCCTCCCAATGTCCATTCAATCTGCAATACTCACATTAGTTCATGCATGTGTTTCTTCACCTTCTAGAGTGCCAACAATTCCTATCCTTATGACCCCTTTTCTTGCAAAAAAAACAAACCAAATATACTATGGAATACCTTTTTTGTTTGTGATGATATTTTCCATCTTGTTTGTTTGGTCCCCCAAGAGTTGGAGCAGATATGGATGGTGAAATCATCTCTTTGATGCCCTCTTCCAAGCCTCTACAATAATATTTGAGTGGGTTATTGCACACTCCTTTTCCAGTTTCCTTTTCCTCCATGACAAGATTCTTTTCAGATTCCTCTAGCCTTGATGAAGGTGGTTTGAGATGAACTTGTGATGAGCTCTTGTCCATTGATTTAATGCTCTAATGCACTCTCTTCCTATCATCCACATGTTGCTCACTAGCACTTCAATCAACATTGTTCCACAACCAACACGTCAACATCATATTTTCCCAGTTTACCTCTTCTACATCTCTCGGAACAAGCTACATGTTGTCCAATATAAAAGAAAGGACTACATATTCCCCATTCCTTTATCTTATGCATCACTACAATTTGTATTGTCAGTAGGAATCTCACTACAAAGATCACACATGGTTTATGGGTGATACAATATGGGATTTTGACCTAGCACACTCTTGTATTCGCGACTTATCTTGTTAAAGAGGTTTCATTATTACACACATGGCACACATAATATTTTCGTCTTAGTTCTGCATTAAGCATTATCACTTAGAGGCACCACACTAATCACATCTACAACACCAGTGATCTAACAAAGGTATGCAAACTAGGATTTTGTCTTCCTTTAGTATTGACATCTATAGGCAAACACCAATGGGTATTTACTTTCTCAACACAATAGTATGTTCCTTCTAACATCTTTTATTCCCTTAGATAATTTCATAAACTAGGAGGACTAGAATATCCATCAATAGTTCCAACATTTTCTTTAGCAATACATTTTGTCCTCCTATGAGTCATTAACATCAAGACTCTTCTTATCACAAAGTCACCACACAATGTCATGATCCTTCTTGCAACACCCCAGATATTCCTAGATATAGTGAGCTTTTATTTCAACTCATGGGATGGTTTCTATAATTATTATGTATTCAATGGCCATCGACAACTCTATTATGATCTAGAATACACATCTTTGCTTCAACATTTTTATGATCCAATAGCTTATTGTTTCCACATTGATAGCTTACTATTTATCATGTAGTTATTTGATATTGGTATATGTAGCTTTCAAATTTGGATAGATTCCCCTCTTTATGCAGCTAACCCACAACATGGGAGTCTATGTATGACAATAATTTTCAACTTCTTAGCATGATTCATAGTTTTGGAAGAAAGTCATGATGCTTTCAATCTAAATTGGGAGAACTGATATGGAATGAGGGTGTCCTCACCCAACATAGTTCCCAAGGAAGATAAATCACTGGGAATGCTTAGCAAACTAGCTCAAAGGATGAGGAACCTCCTCCCTTGAGGGTGAAGTCTTCCAAGGGTTAGGCATTTGTGTATGAATTGGGAAACTAGCTTGAGGCATTTGAATTATAATAATAATATTTTCCTAGTGTTTGAGTGACCTACAATTAGCTAGTTAGAGGTGTTCATATAATAATATTTTCTTCCAAATTAGGGTTGTGTGCATGATATAATACTATTTGACTCTATCCAACAATAAAGATAGATTGAGATATGTACTTCTATCTAAAGGTTTGTGTCTCATAAACACAAACTAAGCTATCTATTCTAATTTATAGGTTTTTCATGGTTAAATATTTTATTCAGATATGT
>SNQJ01S0108302.1:8176-28375 GCA_010110895.2 Picea sitchensis
CAACGCCCTAGCTAGTTTATTTCCATTCTATCTGTAAGCATATTTCAGTCATTTGTTATTAATGAAATGAAGTCTTATTTCCGCTGTATCTCTACGTTTATGTGTATTTCTGTATTTCATTGTGTTCCTACATAAATCCGGATCATAGGGGCACAGAGGAGACTATGCGGCTAGACTGGAGAGCTTGTTGTACTCCTTGGAGCTCGATCTTGATTCTGTTGTACATTGTTTCTTGCTTAGCTTCCTGTTTTTATGTTATTTCTTCTATGGCTTTGTTCATTGCTGCGATGAGAAAACTGAAGTCATCAGGATTGAGTGTGGTCTTCATCTTAGTCACGGGTGATGTTGATTTCTTTCAGGAGGAATGTTCCAGAGGTGAACCCTTCCTTTTCTTTATGTTTTCTACTTCGTTGCCTAGCCTCTGTTTGACATCTTCTAAGTATTTTCCATTACCTCCTTGCTCTAGTGTAATGGATGTGATTCTTACAGATCTGTTGTCTATATCCTTTATTTCCCCATCCTTATTTGTATGCTTTGTTTTCTTTGTCCTACTGGGTCCAAGTGTATGATGGACAACTTCTGGGTTGTCAAGGTCGGACACTTCTGCGGGGTCGGTTGGAATAAGGAGGTACGTCAACCATTCCTTGGTGATTTCCTCTAGGTCTTCTTTGGTTAGCTTGTAATAGGACTAAGGTTGTTCCTTGTTCTCATCAACAAGTGTTGTGAGATATATAAAATGGCGATTTTCACTAAACTTTATCAAAGTTCGAAACCTATGTAAAATATTCGGGGTCACGTGAAGCTTAGACTGGATGGCGAGCTTCAACTGTGTGTAGTAGGTATGAAATGAAACATTAGACTGACATTGCTTGTTCATGTCATTCAAGTACCATAGTTTACTAAACTTCATAGCCATTGGTTCAAATGGGTCAATGTCAGGGAAGGTTCCACCTTACGGTAGCTCCCATGCAACAAAATCTATGAGTGTCAAAAGCCAGCTGAAATGAAATACATGCCCCTGACCCTAGGCTTCTCTGCAATCAATCTCTAATTGATTCACCAGGTACTTCGCCCAGTTCATCTGTAGTCCCTATGTGCACTTTCTTACGAGGTCGACTACAAATCCGAATACTTACATGGGTCGATTCTTGCGAACCAACTTTCCTGGGATCAGTTGACAAGTGAGGCGCACTGTACCACTTTTAATAGAAGCTACCTTGTAGCCTTGTGCTCCTTTATCAACATCTCCATAGGATTCTTTGATATTCTATGCAAGAGTGAAATCTGCGGTCTTTCCAGGATAGTAATCATGGGGATCAGGACCCTGCATTCCAAGCCTGGTGATCTGGTTGATCAGCATTGGATCAACTGTTATACGACGGTTCAGCCATAAGTAACCTCCATGGTAACTTTCCAGTAGCATCTTCACACAAGCATTCACCTCCTAGTGTCTGCCGAAGTGTGGTATCTTCATAACGTTGAGCAGAGTGGACTGCACAAGGTCCATCATCCATTGCTAAGGGATGATCTTCAAATTCTTGCCCTTGGTTCTGGTTAGGTACTTATACGGGGCAAGTGTGTTGTAGACTTTATGATCCCTGAGGTTGAAGTCAATAAACTTTGACGTTGCGATATTATCATGATATTCATGGACTGCGTGTACTACTTTTAGTAGGTACGCAGTGACTAGAGTGTACTCAAAGTCTCTAGGCACACTATCTCTGTTGATTGCACCGCTCAAAGGTAGTATGTAAGTAGGTAGGATGGATGGAACCAACTTCGCGTTGGCCATATCGTCTTTATGCTTGGTTCTTCTTTCTATGTCAACCTAGGATGTTCCTTCTTGGGCATTCGATCGGGAGTCTTTCACTCCTCTCATCAATGACATCTGTAATCCTGTAGACAATCCCCGTTCCAACTTGACTCTTTCGGCTCTAAGGCTAGTGAGTACCTCTCTTAGAGATTCTTTAGCTGCACTAAATTCTTCGGACATATATGTTCAGGATCAATAGTTCAGGTTCTCAAAGTTACGTAGTCACTATAGTAAGGTAGAGAGTAAGGGTGGAGTAATCACTATTCACAATTTAGATAGTCTGCGAGCTCCAATTCACGATTTAGAAAAAGTGTCTTCCGTGCGTGGCGCAACGGATTAAGTAAGTAACTCTATAACGGATCATTTGAAATGGATATGGGGCTTCCTTAACTATGGTTTTATCCGTTATGTCATGGTCTAACAGTATGGTGGCGATCCTTTAATTATTTTTTGTCTGTTCAGGGTCGAAGTCGAATAGGTATATCGTTCCAACGGCTATATTGCTTCGCCACAGTGAAGTGCCATAGGGTGTTGTTCGGAGATCTCGGCGCAACTCCTATTCTGCAAGTTTTCTTTCTGCGATGTTCCATCTGGAATCATCTATAAGTTTTCAATCTGTTCCCTCTTCTTACTTAACTTTCTAGCCTTCTTCCCAGTAATCTTTAACTCGGTCTGTCTTTTTCCGTTCTGATTCCTATCTTCTTTTAGCATAGTCACTGTGCGTTGTTGACATTCTTTCTGGGGTAATAATTATTCTTTCTCTGGGACAGGTGCTTCATTCTTCTACGAGCCTCCTGACATTCTTTTAGCTTCAACATTAGGGTCTCTAGTGTCAAGGATCTTCGATCTGGTATTTTGTTCTTCAATTAGTTGTGCAATCTTCTTAGTCATAAAATCTTTTAATTCGTGTCTCTGTTGTTGTAATACCTTTTCTTCTTCCTTCTTTTTGGCTTGATCTCTCGCAATCCAAGGTTTTCCAAGTAGCATAGTGAATGGAGGGTTTTCCTCAATAAATTTAATAATCTCAAAATATTCTTCAGTCGAAGATCCATTGACTGTCATAGGTATCTGAGAGATTTTTCCACATAACATCACCAGTTTTCCTCTGAATAGTCTTATTCCTCCCATTGAAGGAATCATGGTAGGATTCCCTATAGCCTCCTAGGTTCTCTCTGTCATGATATTCATCTGGGTTTCCTCATAGAGAACACAATCAATGTCGAAGTCCCCTATCCTTACTTCGATCTTTTCCTTTTCTTTAAATATCTCTGATAATTGGACATCTTTATGTTCCTCACGGGTTTCTTTCATCTGTATTAATACTTTTTCTGATTCCTTCTGGGGTTCTGCTATTTCTGGATCTGCCTTAGGGTTTTCTTCATGCAGATTGATTCTTTCAATCTTAGCAATCATTCTAGGGCAATGCAATACTTCATGATCTAGAGCCTTGCAACAAAGACAACTAGATCCTTCACCAGGGCATTCCTTAGCTAGATGTCCCGGTTTTCTTCAACTGTAATAGAGGGTCAATCCTTTGTTTCTCTTAAATGATCCCCAACTTCTTTTGTATTGCGCACTAGGATCATGGTAGTTAGTCTGCAAAATATTCTTTCTAGGATCCTGCATCCATTTCTTAGTCCAAACATTCCTTCTATACATAGGTATAACATATCTATCATTATACTGATCACATCTATTCATAAAAAGATTTCTTTCATCTATTAATACCCTAGGTTCTAAGCTAGGACAAAATCTATCAAAAATACCTAGATCCATATTTTAGAAACAAAAATTTCCACTTATCTTACTTCTTTAGAGAACAAAGCTTTTAGATCTAGAACTTTCTTACCTTTTTTAGAGCACAAGGCTTATAGATCTTACCTCTTTTCTGCAGATCTAACCTCTTTCTTTCATAAATTCCCACTTTTACCTTTCTTAGAGTACAAAGCATTCAGATCTTTCTTCTTTTCTTCAGTATCACCCTCTTTTATTGCCAATTTGACCTTTTTTCTTGGCACAAAGCTTCACATGTCAAGTAGAATACTGCACGCCAAGGCAACAGATCTACGCACAGAGCTTTCTTTTGCACAAAGTTTCTTCTTTTCTAGTTCCCAACAATCATAGTTTCATGTCCTAGCAACGGAACCATTTGTTGGCACAGGGGTAGACCCAGGGTTCAATTATCAAGAGCACACCAACAAATCCCTAACTACCAACCCTTTCGGCAACACCTGCGAAGCATATGAAGTCTCACCTGAGGTAGAGGTAGGGGTGGTTGCCAGACTCAGGTGTCTGCAACCTTAGCTGAAACACATATCTGTGATTATACAACTTACTAGAGCACTTAGCACCATTAGTTCCTCAAGATACATTCAATAACCACTTCTCTTATAAGACAGAGCTTCACAGCATTCACACTAATCTATAGTATTCAAGCACTTAGCATATTCAACTAGATCAAAATGAGCATATCAAGCATTGAGCATGACTATCTAGATCAAATATAACATTCTCACATATGATAACCACAAAGCATAAACAGATCTATCTATCATATCAGATCACTAAGCATATAACATATGAACACATCAAGATAAAGCACAAAGCACATCACACAGGGTTTATGTGGTTCACCCCCACCCTGGGGCTACGTCCACCAAATCTTTTTCCTTACAATCATCCTCAAGTTGTTACAAGAACAAAGCCTCTAAAACCCTTCTTTGCATAGGACAAAAGATTTGCGCATCTCGCTAGATCCTTCTTCCTTGCGTTACAGTATCAACCACACAGTAACTTGCACTTAGCCTTGTAAGCCTTACACAGTTCGCACAGAGCACTTATTCGACATCACATAGATGCACCACCAATTGCACTAAGAAATCACATCTACTACTACTTTCATTGCCTATATTTCTATTTATAGATTACAGAAGTAGTCCTAAACATCGGTAAACCCAGAGGCCGACATCCCTTTCCCATTACATTAACCCAAAACCCTAAAAGTGGCCCATAGTGGACTGAGATCTCGTGATATTTTCTTCGCCTGGTACTCCATCTTTAACAGGGTGTCGAATTCCAAAAATGGTCAATTATTACCAAGTGTTCCTCAAAACTTGGTCAAGGGCCAACAGAAAACAAGGAAGTTCGTGCTTCCTATGAATGTAATTCTTTTGACAATATAAGAAAATAATTATGTAGTTTTCTCCGACATTGGGTTTCCACATTAAATATTGGTGTATTGTGTTTATGTGTGGTTTCTTATTGTTCACTTCTTATGTATACTTATCATATTGAATGTTATTGGTAATCTTCTCATAAATTAAACAATACACATTGCAGTTAAAAAGGATTAAAAGTATGAATATTGATTCACCCCCGCCCCTCTCATTATTCCAACACTTACCAGTCTCTCTTGCAAGTCAAATATTATCTACCACGACCTTGCAAATGCTCACACACACACACACAATAAGAAATCAAACTCATTCAATTACAAATGAGGTTGAATTGTGAGCCCCATGCCCATAGATACACCCATTTCCCACACTTCAACCCCCCATTCACAATCCTAGAAGATCCACTTTTTATGTTATTTGTGGCACATTGATCCTGACTTTACCATATACACATCAATATTGCATGTTTTGTTAATCATTTTGACAACCTAGGGAGACATCTCTGAGCCCCAAGCATAGGTATGCACACCCATTATCATTATTATCAAATAACTATCATGTGTTCTTTATTTTCAAATATTTTTCACGTCGAGTATTTGATTTTTGTGTGTGAAGCTACTCGTTACAAAGACATACAACCCATTCAGTATTGGTCATACCATGGGCCCTTTAGGTATATTTTGAACACTGGCATGCACTCAATCCCTCTACAAACAATTTCTTATCCCAATCATACCCCCTGGCATTTACCCTTAGGATCCCCACATTTGGCTCTGTAGTACCATCACCTTTGTTGCATTCAAGTACTGTCACCTGGTATAATCCTCACCTACATGAGTTGTTCCACATATATTTTCCCCTCATGAAATTGGCATTCATGATGATTTGTCCCATAGGATTGGGAGTCCTAGTTCCTCATACTTTTTTCTAATCATCGTGCTAACCTTCCCATTATAGACTCCCAAATCATATTATTTTGGTTATGTTAAATGTTCCTCCACATTACATTTAACCCTCTATTTTGGGGGGATGAAGAGCCATCCCAATGAGGGATAGGGGATTCATAAGTCCCACTTTTCTCCTTTGGAGTTCTCAATTCAAGGATCACTTTACATTTGGGTAGTGTTTGCATAGGGGCAGACCCAAGGTTCAATGTTTCAACAATGCACCAACAAAACCCTAACTACTGGCCCTTTCAACAACACCTGCGAAGCAGACGAAGTCTCATCCGAGGTAAAGGAAGGGGGGGTTACAGCACTCAAGTGTTTCTAACCAAGCTGGGACAGAGATCTATGATTATAACACTTCATAGAGTACTTAGGAACAACACACATTAGATCATTTTCTTTATTCACATCGCATATCGAACCCTAAGTACAAATAGACATAGTAACAATGACAAAATATACATCACACTTAGTATCAGAAGTTACATCTAGTACATCCAATCTAGACAAAGAACTAAGCATTCATAGATCTATCATTCATTCATAATAATCAATGCACTAAGAATATCTCCAACATAAACATCATAGAACAAAGAAAACCATCAACAAAAGATATACGTGGTTCACCCCAGTGTGGGGCTACATCCACCAACTGCTTCTTCTTCTTTATTAGGCTTCAATCTCTTACATTCCTCTGCTTTTGTGCACTAAGCCACAAAGCCAAGCTTCGCACCAGACAAGTGATCTGTTCACTGTCCATCAGATCCACCTTCCCAAAATTAGGTCAAGGCACAGATCCAACTCTTCTATGAGGCAAAAAGCCTTACATACACGGTTTGTTGTGTTAGCATCGTGATTTTTATAGATAAGGTTAGAGTTTTTTCAATAATTTGCAAAGTCATGCATGTTAGCACCCATATTGTTTTTATGCTTGGCATCATCTAACATCTCCAAGGGTCAGTTTCAAAAGGAAGGTTTTCATTTATTACTTCCATTTCCATTTGCAACTGCATGCTGCAAAATTTTCTATGTGCTTCGCAGAGCGCTTCACCGTGTAAAGGATTTTGCTGCGCAATGGATTTCGTCGCGCAGTGGATTTCTCCATGCAGTGGATTTTTGTCATGCCATGGATTTTCATTGCACAGTGGATTTCTTCACGCAGTGGATTTCATCGTGCATTGGGCTATCGCACATGGGATTTTTTTTTGCATAGGATGTTGTCGCACAGAGGATGCCATCACGTAGTGGATTTTTCTGTGCACGACCTATAGTTCACACTATGAAAATGATTGGTTTAGTGGTCAACTTAGAGATCAATTTCTGATCAATTGGAGAGGAATTTTGAAACTCCCCAAGACGTTTTTGTCGAGGAAAAAACAAATAATAAAAACCTCTCTTTGATTTGCAAAATGTGTCACGGATAAGGAGATTCGAAGGAATATTGGATCCCTATTTTTCAGCTTTCAGGATTTCCCGTCTGAGACATGTTTTTGTGACACATATTCTGGCATATGGAGATGAATTTAAAGAAACCAAGAGAGGTGTTTGTTTATAACGATCTTAACTACAAAAACCTCTCTCATCTTATAAAAATAGTTTTTTATCAGTGATATACGATGTCATATTTAACACCTATTTTCCCATTTTGTTGCGCATTACGCTACGTTTTTGTTGTAGGTTACTGTTGCGCAGCAGACTTATAGTACAGGGATGACAGAGTGTCCAAAAATGCACGTGATGAATCATCACAACCATATGGTCTAATTTTGATCATGATCAATGACTGTAAAGAATATTTCGGTTACGATTATGATTTGGCAAAGTTGGGTTTTCTATTTTTAGTGAATCCGTTGAAGTTATTGTTCTCTTTCAAAGAAAATGGATCCATGATTCTAGGAGGGAGTAGTTTGACCCTAGCAGCCAAGGGTGACATTATTTTTCTATATATGGGGATTATTTTCATGTAAAAAGGGTTGGTTGGAAAAATTGGTATAGACAATAGTTATTGTATGTAATTTGAGTTTGACCAAAACTTAATTCAAAGGTCCTGTAACTTTCATGAAAAAGATTCTAATTGTAGCAATTGAATGTATTATTTTCCCTTTCTTGAGTATGTGCTTCATGTTATATTTAGTCATATATTTTTTTTTCTAATTCAGAATGAATTTTTGAACCTATTGATTCGTTGCGCAGCTCCCCTTGTTCGCGCCATTTAGACAAAACATTTTTCTTCTAAAGTTAACTCTGAATTCACCCATAGCGGTGCTCCGAGTTACTTCCTGTGATTTCTCTCTGCCACACATTACTATTTTTCACTGAATATTGTTTCTCGCTTAGCCTTTATCCTCTCAAAGTTCAGTCACCGAGTCATTTGTTTTTGTTGTTTCCTCAAATCGAATCCATAGCCCAAAGTCTTATTTTCTTGCGCCAATATAACCAAAACCCATTAGATCAAAGGTGTTAAATATAGCCACTACTTTAAATCCATATCCTGCGGAGAGACCGCACCTTCTGAGAGAGTCCTCTCTAGATCCAAAATTCTAGTTTTGGGTCTCAAAGTAGGTTGAAAATGTTACCTTCGTCGTTTGTTTATCAGTCGAACAGATTTACAAAGTGATAACATTTTGGTGTCATTGTAGGGGATGAAATTGAAAATTTTCCCAGGGAAAGAATGACATGGTTGATTTCTGAGGTCTGAGAGTAGCATACACTTAGGCACATATTGGATGTATTTCTGCTCAGGCAACTCCACACATCAGAAAATCAGTTAAAGTTGATTCTACTGTCAGAATAATCCAGAGATAAAGTTTTCATGGAGACTCCAATCAAGCTTCAAATGTGATTCAAATACTCCATTGGAGAATGAGACCTGTTGACAGAGATATGGAAGAGAAGTATGGAAAAATAAGGTACTCAATCTTAAGTTTAGTTTAAGAAGTAATTTTTTGTTCTATCAATATCTTCTTGTCCTTTCCTGAGTTTTTCAAAAGAATATTTCTTCACTTACTGCATTCAAATGAATCCTAGAGATCTACCCTTGTATATCCTCCATGGAAAATTGTAGGTATACCTCCTTCTTCTTCTATAAATGATATTAACCAAGCTCCTTACTCTGAGCCATATGATGTTCATGATCATTCTTGTGAGCTTAATGAAAACAAATTTGAGCTTGTACCTTCTATTCTTAAACCCGCACCCTCAATAATTCAAGAAAGATACAGTCCTCTTAAATTTCCTTCCATCCTTCACGACTTTCCTCTGAAAGATTAAATGTATCTTCCTAGATTCCATGGAGAGCTTGATGAATAGTCAAATGAAAATCATATTCAGGTCTTTGAGCATTTCATAGACCTTTTTGAGATCGAACATGATGATGTGTCTATGAGGGCATTTTATCAGTCCTTACAAGGATATGCGAAAGCATGGTTCATACATTTCCAGCCTCAATCGATTAGCTCGTGGGATAATTTCATGGGATATACTCCTTTTAGAATTTTATGCCATGAGAAGAATGAAATGTGAAACCATCTCAAATTTTAGTAGGAGGTTTTCTAGTCTTTATTATAAACTACCTAAATAAGTCCAACCTCCTGAAGCTGCTTCCATTCTCTATTATGTAACAACCTTTAAATCGGACTTATATTTTCTTTTGATGGAGAGGAATTCTATGTCTTTGCAATAGATGTTCAATAATGCTCATGGAGTTGAAGACAATATTCAAGTATGTAAGGAGCTGCAAAATCAGATTTTGGACGAGAAATTGAAAGCTGAGGAACCGAAGATTGTACATATTATGCAGAGGGTTGATCATGTCATACGTTTTCTTGAAGGATGTCATGAGGATGTGTTTGCAAAGAATGATCATATTGTCCTAAATTACTTTGATACTAATTTAGCTTATGATCCATCTAATGATAAGCATGGGGCTAATTGTTTTATGTATTCATTTGTAGACAGTCAAGAAAATGAATTTGCAAATCAGCTTGTTGAAGAGCAGGTTGATGTCCCAAGAATTTTTTTGTTAGATGACATTGTGGATATTATTGATTTTCCTATATATGATGAATATGATGATGATCATGGTATTTACTTCCTAGAAAAACCAACTACATTTTCTCTATTAGAAAATGTTCCTTTTTAGTAGTGTAACGAGGGCAATCAACCTACATATCACAGTTACAAAGAAGAAAGTATTGAATCAGTTGAAGGAAATTCTTTGCCTTTATGCTTTTCTTCATTTAAATTGTTGAAATAAAATTCTAAGATCATCATTGAAGCAAAGGAATGTATGTTGATAAAAAATCACACTAATTCATGGGAAAACATTGACAAGAAATTGCAACAATCTTCTCATGTGTTTAATGGACCTGTTACTTGTTATATAGAAGGTATTATCATTTCAAAATTGCATCCATTGGTCGAATATGAATCTGAAAATGAGTATGTTCGACAATCCAAAGAAATTGAAAAATGTGCATATGACAGTAGTGAAGAAAATGAAGGAGGTTTTGAATCAGGTGAAAGAACCTTTCCATTGTGTTTTGCTTCTTTCGAAGTGATGAATAAAAATGTTTAGAATGTTTCAAATCAGAAATCCTCCAGGCATAATGTTGAATATGAAGAAAGTAGTGGACATGCAAATGAAAATTGTCTTCCATTTTGTTTTTCTCCTTTTGAATTGTTGAAATTAAATCATAAGATAACAGAGAAAGCAATGAAGTCTAATTGCATTCACAGTGACATTGTTTTACATGAGAAAATTGTTATCAGTGAAGAGGATCGGCAACCTTCTCATATCTTTAATGACCATGTTGTTGATTACATGGAAGGTTATTTCAGTTCAGATTTGTAGCCTGTGATCAACTACCAGCTTGAAAATAAATATGATGGTCAATAAACATCAGTGTTAGATATGGATTGCTTGCCACTAGGGGTTTCATTTCAACCAACACTATCCTCTAATTCAGAAGATTGTTGTTTCCATCAATCTCAGCATATTTTTCATCCTTTTCTGGTTATCAACAGGTTAAATTACATGAAAACAAGGATGCAGTGGAAGGGGTGAAACATGATTGTTGTTTTATGTATGTTATGGAGGATCCATTTGTAGTTTTTTTGGAGGCGGAAAACAGTCCCAATGTTTTTTATTTTTTGAGATTCAAATTTATAGATAAAAATTTTAATGGCTTATCAGTAAACAGGCTTTGGAGCAAGCATGTGAAAAGAAAGAAAAAAGTGGGTAAAGTGCTTGCATGGTTGCATTGGCATTTTGATTTCACTTGATTGGCATCATTTTCAACAGTTAGGGTAGGTAGGAGTGTGAATAATCTCGGTACTACAAGCATTTCTTTTAGAAATCTACAGTTTTCATTTTCATCTTAGTTTCAGGTTTCAGTTTGGAGCATATACAACTTTAGGTTTTCATCAGATACATGCGACAGGCCAGAGCAGAGTTTTCAATGGTTTGAGAACATCCCAATGGAGAGGCACATGGTCTATGATTTATTTTCTACCTCACTAGGAGGATAGCATCCCCATTGGAGCTAGCTATTAGCACCATGATTTTCATAGTTAACGTTAGAGGTTTGTCAACAATTTGCAAAGCCACACCTGTTAGAACCCATATTGTTTTTCTCCCTGGACTGCACAAGGTCCATCATCCATTGCTAAAAATATAAATTGGCTTAAACTTCAGCATGTTGTATCTAACAACCTAAATCTCATTTGAGGGAGAAACTTGGATAGAATGTCTATAATATGGTCATGAAGGAACCCAGTTGAGATCATGTTAAATTTCCAAAGGAGCGGGTGCAAGGATTCATAAGCACAATTAAAAATTGCACCTGGTTGAATGAGTTTGTGGGTAAATTCAAATGACCATAACTTTATGATCATCACTCAGAATTGAGGAAGGAATAAGTCATTTGAAAGATATTGGATAGAGGAGTCCATAAATTCACCTATTATTTTTGAATTGGGTAGTGAAATTCACAAGGAATCAGAAGAAAGGATTATGATACACTCATGGAACAAAATTGTGCATAGTATTTATAGATTTGATACATTATTTAGTCTAATAAATCTTCTTGCCTGCACATTTTGCAAAGTTAAGAGAAAATGGATCAAAACATAATCATCACGGAGACCAGAGGCATGGAATTCATGGAAGATTCACATAGGAATTACACCCTTGAGGATGGAGCTAGGGGGTTCTTTGTTAGCATGGGTAACAAAACGATTGAATCCAATGGCCATAAAGAAGGTAAGGAGGAGAGCGTGAACTTGGTGGAGACCGTCAAGAGTCTACAAAAGGATGTCCAAATTTATAAACATGATAATTAGAGGCTTATGAAATCCAAGGAGGAGTAATATGGCTTCAACATCAATTTGTTATAGAGATTAGACAGAATAGAGAAGAAAATGGATAAGGTGACAGAATCAAGCAAATCAAAGAGTAAGAGGTCTCATGACAAAAGAACAGAAACAAGGAGTGTCGATAGGAATCATCAATACTCACCTAGACATTCAGTTAGGATCACACAGTAGCTCAATTTCATCCCCTATCATAAAACATAAGAAGAGGTCTTGATTACATGAGCTAAAAGGAGAAATGGATAATATTAAGCCTCCACCTTTTGATGGTGAGCATAAGAAAGATGAATATGTAGTGACCCATATACTGGGAATGAGAAAGTAATTTCAATTACATAATTACTATTCATGGGAAGAAGGGAGAATCACCATCTATCAACTCAAAGGAAAAGAATCAATGTGGTGGGACCAGTTTGTGAAAGTGCAACACATTGAAGAGAATTCAAAAGGTATTTTCAAAAGAAATACTTAATCAAATCTTACTATGATAATAAAATCAAGGATTTCTTTGAACTCAATCTTGGGAGTATAACCATAGGTGAGTATGAAAGGAGATTCTTAGATTTTTTTAAATATATTGCTTTCATCAAGGATGAATAGGTTAAGATTTAGAGGTACCTGAGTGGGATCCCATCAATTATCAATGATAAGTTACAGTAGGATGATCCTAAGATACTAGAGGAACCATAAGGAGGTCTAAATGCCTCTATTATAAACATATAGGAAGACCAACTTTCCTAAAGGCTTGGGAAGACAATAAGAAAGAAAAAATGGAATGGAGGAAGAAGGGGACTAAGTCACCATTCTTCATAAATAATTCTCAGGAACAGTCGGCTCCTAAGGAACCCAAAATGACAGAACCAATGGGACAAAGACCAAGGCAGTAAAATATGAAATGTTGGGATTGTGAGGGAGATCACATGTACCGAGATTGTCCTCATGGAACTTCAAAAGTGAGGATTGTTTATAATGTACAACATCATGATATAGTGGAGGAGATGAATATAATATACCAAGGATATATGCATCCCTGGATAACAAGCAAAACCAATTTTAGTCTCACATGGTTGAAGTGAAAGGTAAGATCAACAACAAACACATTTCTATTTTAATTGATTCAGGAGCTAGTCATAGTTATATAGATCCTAATATGGTGGAAATATTTCATTTTCCGAGAAGCAAGCTTGGGAAATATTGGTTGGTGTAGCTATATATAGGAGATGAAAGAAAAATTAATGAGATGGATACATAATGTCCTATAGACATGAATGGGTTGAGCAGAAGAATAGATTTGATTATCATACCTTTGGGCTCATATGATTTCCTCATTGGTATGGATTGGTTGGAAAATCATCATGTTGTCCTAGACTATTATAATAAGGAATTTACTTTCCTAGATTAATATGGAAACTTTAGATCAGTATCGGGCATTCCAAGGGTTGTAACTGTTAGAGAAGTTTTAGCCTTGTAGCTGAAGAAAATATTTAGGAAAGGATGTCAAGTATTTGCAACACATATGGCAGTGAAAAATAAGGATAAAGTGTCAAATATTGAAGACTATACAATACTAAAGGATTTTTAATATGTCTTTAGATAAATATCGTGATTTCCACCCAAGAGAGATATTGATTTCTCCATCAACTTGATGCTAGGAGAAGCCCCAGTATCAAAGACGCCTAATAAGATAAGTACACCAAAACAAAAGGATTAAAAAATGAAACTTGAAGAGTCTATGAAGAAGGTGTATATATTCCCAAGTTTGTCACCTTGGGGTGCCCCAGTGTCATTTATGAAAAATAAGGATAGTACCTTGAGACATTTCATTGACTTTAGGTAGTTGAATAAGGTGACTGTGAAGAACAAGTATCATTTTCCAAGGATAAATGATCTCTTTGATCAACTAAAAGATGCTAAAATATTCTCCAAGAGTGAATTGTGATCAAGATATCATCAGGTGAGAATTAAATAAGAATAAATCAGCAAGAGTGCATTCAGAATGACCTATGGTCATTATGAGTTTACAGTAGTTCCATTTGGGTTGTCAAATGCACTTGTTGTCTTCCTTTGTTTAATGAATGGTATTTTCAGAGAGAACTTATATAAGTTTGTCATTATATTTTGTAGATGGCATACTTATTTACACAAATTCATAAGAAGATCATGTGCAACACTTGAGGATGGTGCTACAAGCATTGAGAGAACATCAATTGTATGAAAAGTTGAGAAAGTTCTCATTCTATGAGAGGAATATTCATTAATTGAGCCATATCATTTCATAGGAAGGGATAGAAGTGGACCTGGAGAAAACAAAATCCATTGAAGGATGGCCAAAACCAAAGAATGTCTCAGAGGTGAGATATTTCATGGGACTTGTAGGATATTATATAAGATTTATTGAAGGATTCTCAAACATTGCACACCCAATCACATATTTTCAAAAGAAATGTGTGAGATTTGAGTGGAATTTTTATTATGAAAGGATTTTCCAACACTTGAAGTGTTTGTTGACAAGTACACCAATTTTGAGAATTGTTGATCCTAATGAAGATTTTGTTGTGTTCAATGATGCATGCAAAGAAGGGATTAGTGGAATCCTTAGTCAAAATGAGCATGTGGTATGCTACAAATCAAGGAAATTAAAAGAGCATGAAAGTCACTATGCTACTCATGATTTGGAATTGGTAGCCATAGTGCATGCCTTGAAGATGTGGAGGCACTACCTCATGGGAAAAAGATTTGAGTTGAGGATAGACCATAGTGGTCTGAAATATTTGTTTAGATGACCAACTTTAAATTCTAGAGAAAAAAGATGGTTGGAATTTATCAGTGAGTATGACTTTGAAATAAAGAATATCAAAGATAAAGAGAACAAGGTGGTTGACGCACTCGAGAGCAGGGTGCATGAGATGCATGCTACAACCATTAGCATGTATAAATATGAATTAAAGGACAAAATTTTAGAGGCTACAAAATCAAATCAACAATACATAGAAACAAAGGAAAAATTACAGCAAGGTAAATTGCAGAAACAAAATTAAGGATTATGAGCTAAACAAGGATGGAATCCTCATGTATTGGGGAAACGATTTTGTGCCAAAATTTCAGGAATTGAAAAATCTTGTGTTAAAAGAAATGTGTAATGTATCTTATGTTGGGCACCCAGGTTACCAAAAAACTATTGTAGTTGTCAAGAGCCAATATTATTGGCCATGTATGAAGAAAGAGGTGGTTGATTTATAGCCAGATGTTTAGAATGTCAAAAAATCAAGGTTGAGAACAAACACCTAGTTGGTTTGCTACAACCATTACCCATTCTTGAGTGGAAATGAGAAGTTGTAACAAAGGATTTTATCAATAATTTTCTAGGAACTTCCAAGTGATGTGATTCCATCATGGTGGTGGTGGATAAGCTTACTAAAGCTTCACATTTTATTTGGGTGAAGCCAACTCATAATGAAAATAAAATTTTTGTTATTTAAATGAGGGAAACTGCCAGACTTCATAGCATTCCTAAGACAATTTTGTCTGACAGAGACCCCATGTTTACATCAAACTTTTGGAAGGGACTATTCAAAGGATTTGGGACAAGTCTGAACTTAAGAACAACTTATCACCTCGAGTTAGATGGGAAATAGAGAGGGTAAATCAAGTGATTGAAGACATGTTGAGGATGTATGTGATGTATAAACCATCAAAATGGGAAGATTATTCGCATTTGGTTGAGTTTTCTTATAATAATGGATATTAGACATCTTTAAAAATGAGCCCATTTGAAGCACTATATGGAATAAAAGTCAACACACCTGCGAGTTGGGACAACCCAGTAGACAGAATAGTGGTTGGGCTAGAGTTACTTAGGGAAATGGAAGAGTATATGGTGAAAATAAAATAGAATTTAAAGGCTTCCCAAGACTGGTAGAAAAGTTATTGTGATAAAGGAAAAACTCACAAATATTTTAAAGTAGGTGAACATGTGTTCTTGAAAGTGAAGGCCAAATGAAGTTCCTTGAAGTTGGGGAACTTTTCAAAGATTGCAGAGAGATATTGTGGACCTTCTGACATCCTGGAGAGGATTGGCCATATGGCATATGTTGGACAGGCATGTTGGGTACAATTTTGAGGAAAATACCAAGTATGGAGGAGGTTTGTAGTAGAAGAATAAAGAAGAGAAGACAGAAGCGGAGTGAGCAGTAAGGGCACATTAAGAACTGAAGTGTGCAGTAAAAGCATACTCAAAGGAGAATAAAACAAGAGAATAAAATAGGAGAACAAAGCAGGAGAATAAAGAAGAGAAGAAAGTGGGAAAGAAGGAAGGACAACAGTTTGGCATACAAAAGTAGAGAGACACGCAAAACTAGGAAGACCAACAATCGAGAAGGAAAAAGAAGCATGAAGGTGCAAAAGAAGGAAAAATAACGGACAAACAATGAGTCAACCTGAGTTGTAATTAGTCAGAATGAATAATAATTGGGTTTTGGGGTTAAGAAAGTAGGGTTTTAAGTTCTAGAATCCATATATAAATATGTAATGGGTTGAGTAGAATAGGTTTTTGTCATTGTTGTTGGTGGTTGACATCGAGCAAGGAGAGTGAGAGAATAGACTGAGAATGAAAGAGTCTATGTTTGAGTGTTTAGGAAAAGTTGCAGAGAGAGGCTTGCACTGCAGAGCGGCTAGGCAAGATGGAGAGAGAGAAATCTTGATATATCTATTGTAAGTGTAGTGTGAAAGCTTGAGACAATTACAGAAAAAATAATAAAGAATCCATTCATTTGGGACATAGACCAAAGTTGGGTGAACCACATTAATTATTGTGTTTGCTTGTCTTTTTATGTGATTTTTTATGGATGTTCTCTCTATGCATGTTAGACTAGATTTGTTTATTATGTTATCATTGCACGGTAGCTATGAATGTTACAGGGAATATTTTATATTGAAATATGTAGAATAATGGTATTATATAACTGAATTCACTAAGTAACCAAGGAAGAACAAACACTGGATAATGTGCACATAACAGATAAGTAAGAACAAGTAAAATGGTTTCCTCCCATCCCCTCACTACTGTAAAAACTTGGTTCCTGTAGCCCCAATAGATGCCTCAGGTGAGACTTCACTTGCATACAAGTGATGTTGAAAGGTTCGTTGTCTGAATGATTTTTTTGTTAGTTAACTTGAACCTAGGGTATTAAAACCACACAACAACAAATGGTTCTATTGTTGGGACCCGGAATCTGTGATTGAGGGGATGTTTTGAAGGCCGACTAAGAAAGAGATATCAGAATGGCTAGAAGGGAAGGAACAAGAATTTGCTCAAAAAGAGAATACAAACCCTCAGATAAGAGACAAGTAATGGATGCAAATTTATGTGTATACATAAATGCATGAGATTTTCTTTGGCAAATTTCTGATTATTTTAACTAAGTGGTTGGAAATATTAGTGGTTGGAAGGTACCAAACCGCAACATCAAGGAACTGGAATCTAGAGTTGGTAAGGAAGTTGAACTCTAAAAGTAATAAGACTTCTCACGCAGTTGATTTCTGGTTGGATAGTATATTGGCAGTATATATTATAGAATTTGTAGTGGATTGTACCCAGTCATACAGTGTTGCAGAGAGGGATTTCTTTAAAGGTCCAAATAGAAGTTTCATGAAATCATTGGGTACATGGATAAATATGTTGTTGTGAAACAAGTGCATGATGACAATGGAATTGAATTGTTTAGGGGCTTTGCGCACATAGGGGAACTGAGGGATGACAAGAGGATAATTTGAAGGTAGGAAATAATAAAGGAAGAAATGAAGAAGGAAAGGGGGGACTAAGGATGTAGAGAATCGAAGAGGTTGTATCAAAATAAGAAGACGAGTTTGGAGTAATTCATAGTGGAAGAAGGTACAAGAGGCAAAATATTGGGGTTGAGAAAGGAGACTTGCGTTGTGATCCTAAGGGAAGAGAACCATTCACAATCATCCAGATCATATAAGTACCATACGTAGAAGGAGAGAAAGAGAATTCTCAGTTCAATCCTATAATAGAAGAGTCGATAATTCCTACTCAGACTATATCATGTTTCAATTCCATGACCCCATGTGTGTCACCTAGATCGGAAATTACATTCGAGTATTTTTCAAAAGAACTTATAGTTAGCAAGGGAGGATAGAGTAGTTGTTGGATTACTGAGTGGGGTGGTGAATCAGTGATAGCGTAATTATAATCATTTTTCTCTAGATAATCCTAGTGTTATATCAATGTAGAATTATTATCCAATAATGAGCAGTAAGAAATGAACAATCACACACATACACAGTAGACCAGTGTTTTACGTGGAAACCCAAATCGAGAGAAAACCACAGAATGCTTTATCTTATATGTCTTGAAGAATTACATTCATTGGAAGCACAAACTTCCTTTTTTTTCCAACTACAACTGGAATGAGGCCCAAACCCCCTAGTTTCTCAGGCTACAACCTGAGGGAAGCTCCAACTCCCCAATTCTCTAGCTACAACCCCCTATGTTCTCCAGCTACAACCACCTGTCATTGCCCCGCCCAACCGCCCTAAAGTAGAAGTAGAATGATGGAACCACTATCACACTATCACTGTGAGATATATCATTGTAAACCTATACCAATCAACCTATACCAAATAACCTGTACCAATAACCTGAACCATGCATCAACCTATACCTCAACCTGTAATCAACATGTACCATAAACAAGTGCATCAACCATGAACCAACCTATACCAAAAAATTCGTAATCAACCTGTACCACAAACAAGTGCAACCAACCATGTACCAAGTATGTACCAATCATGTGTCAAGTACTCATAAATATGTACCAACATCATCAACTATACACCTCATGTATGTTCCAACTCATCAACTACTTGTCTCAACCATGTACCCAACTTGTACCTCAACCAAAATCCCTCATCAATTTCATCATCCAAATATGATTTTTAACTCTCTAATAGACCTGGTGTATATAATCACATACCTATAAACCTTCCTTAACTTTAACAACAAGAGACTAGCATTTTCATCAAATGTTTATTTAGTCTCACAAGACTAGTTTTGGATTAGTCAACAACCCTAACTTGAAATAATCATAACTTTGTACCTGTAATGAATAAAGATATGAAACTAATACGCAATGTTCTTCAGTGTGTTTTATGCAATTCCTCCAAGTGTCACTACTTGGAACCTCTCATAAAATGAGTTATGGAAAAAATGGCACACCTTGCGGAATTTTGTCTTATTCTAGAGAGCGACCTTGTAGAGCGTGCCCCGCACTGAATATTTTTTTAATTGATCTAAAACGATTACACAGAATACTAAAGATTGTCCTATAACCAAAATATTATGTCTTACTGAATTTGGATCTGTTATGAAGAAGGTATGACGTTTGTACCCGAAACACTTGTTTTTTACTAGTTTCAGGACTAGCCACAAACCCTATTTTCCACGGAGTGTAACTCCAAAAATACAATGACCCACAAGATGAATGTTTTACCACAGATACTTGGATATGTTTCCTTAATGAAATAGTTATTTAACGGTCTGAATCATTCTATAAAAAAATTTATTGCGAAAATGGTGAGATGACCTGGAAAAAATATATATACCTTAGAAAGCATCATCAAACGAATTTATCCTTCCTTGAATTTCGGCCTTCTTTTCTTCACTTTCCTCATAATTTCGGCTTAGATATCCTTTGGTTACCTCAGAAACCTATAGGTATTCAATATGATCAAGTGTTTCTTAAATGAGAGAGCCTTGCCTCTTATTTATACTCTCCAAGTAGCTTCCTTAAAAACATCTTCTAGGTCACTTTGCCCACTTTCCTTATTTTAGGGTTAACCCACTTCTAATTTCTCCATTAAATTTATTATT
>SNQJ01S0108303.1:0-11561 GCA_010110895.2 Picea sitchensis
AATTTAGGATTGGAGCTTGTACAAGAATATCTTGAAGACCCAACAATATTCCAAAAGACCTATCCAACATTTAGGCTAGTTCATTAAAAAATTCCTATTGACAAATGGGATGACTATTTTCTAGAGTAGTCAGACAAGAATCTATGGTTACTATTCCTAGGATGGATCTATATATCTTGTATTTTTCTATCCATAAGAAATAAATATTTTATTGGGAAAGGATTATCTCTAGTTCATTATATTTTCAATTGGAAAATTTCAAAAAGAACAAAATATTCTACATGTCTTCATACTTGATTTTCACCATTACATACTATCATGCTTTCAAAGGTTTGTATTTGTCCAAACAAGTCAATTGTAAAATCGACCTTGTTCAAATGTGGTATCCTACTTTATGGAAATAGAAGGATATGTATCAAATTTATGAAGTACACAATGAATTCATTTATTCTTTCAAAAAACTTATTTATGAACCAAACACATCAAGATTGTCTTTAGAAGCATCATTCTTCTTGGATAAGAGAGAAATATTTGAAGAAATGGATCATTTCAGTATTATCATGATTTATTGTTCCCATGATATACCCTCATATCCGTCATATTATGTTTCAAATAAGATATTTGTTTTGAAGTATGCAAGAAATATAGATTTTCGTACCATTTCTTTCACGAAAAAGAGGAAAGGGCATTTTATTCCTCTACCATGGAAAATTGGAGAGATAATGGTAAAAAACACTACAAATATCAATGATTTCTCAATCCATTTTGATCACTTTAATTTAAATAAAGAAGATTAAATAAAAGGATTTGACCCTAACTAGTTGTTTATAAAACACATGACATATGTAGGCTAGAGTGTCTCATTTTCTAATACATTCATGTTTGAAGAAGAAGAGGGTGATATCCATAACCCTCAATAATGATGTATTGAGAAAAAACAACAAGATATTGAAACAACAGTTAGTACCACTGATCAACATAGACAACGAGGAAGAGTCATGAATGAGAGGAGTTCATGGTTTCCTAATACTTTTAAAAAAAATGGCCTATTATGGCCTATTAAAAAAAAATGCATTCCTTTCTTCAAGAGCAAAGGAAATATTAAATCCATAATTCTAAGGATAAAGGTGAACAAAACCCTCATAAGGTAAATATGGAAATATCTCAGAAAATTATAGTGATTAGAAAAAGGAAAAGAGGAATAAATAAGGAAAGATGAAATGAGAGTGTACGTGAAGAAGAAATTGTTCTTTAAGATATGGATGTTGATGTGAATATTGAATATATTGAATTTTTAGATGAAGAATAAAGGATTCAAGAAAACATAGAAATTGCAACAAAATTAGCCACCCAAGAGACATTTTTTTGAAGAGGAATCCCTCACTTTACATAGTGCCATGTTTGAAAAAAATTCAAAGAAACTAGTTATTGAAAAAATCCATTCAAAATATAAAAAGGGTTTAAGGAAAATTGAGCTCATAACTCGATTTCAATGGAGTTCCAGCTTCGTCAAGTGTACATTTTCCCGAAGCTATAGAAAAATCCATACAAATTCCATTTGGAGAAATGGATAATGAAAATTCCATTCTAAAGGATAAAATAAAAGATTTAAAAAATACTTTAATACCCCACCACTATTTTCCAGTCCAATTTCCACAATATACCCTTGGAAGAGTCTTGATGGAACACTATATTCCAACTCCACACTAAGAGGAACATCAATTCTACTCACTTCCTTTAGAAGGCGTGTTGGAGAAAACATCCAAAAGATAATGTATCTTGTCCTCAAGGCATGTGAATTGGAAAATAGTTTAGTTTCGTTGGGATCAAGAATGAAACATTTTAGACAATACCTTCAGTATGATATTGAAAATGACAAGGAAGTATATAAAGGGGCCACTTGCACCTTTATTGCAAAAATTTCAAGTGTTAGTGATCTATAAAGAAAAGAGGAGGACTTTCCTTCCCCAATATAAATAAAGCAATACCTTCAGTATGATATTGAAAATGACAAGGAAGTATTGAAAATGACAAGGAAGTATATAAAGGGGCCATTTGCACCTTTATTGCAAAAATTTCAAGTGTTAGTGATCTATAAAGAAAAGAGGAGGACTTTCCTTCCCCAATATAAATAAAGCAACTTAAGGAATGTTGGATAAAAATACTAAAGACTTTAAAATAAATGTTAGTTGATTTTGATACCATAAGTGTTAAAAAAGGGGACTTATATTTAAAATTGATTGAATAGGATTTAGCTGGATCAAATGGAGATGTGGATGAACCACTTTTAATATTGAATTCAATACATATGTAAAAATACTAATTAAAAGAAAAAATGAACTTATTGAAGAGTGCTTCAACTCAGAAATTTAACAACTTGACTGAGTATTTAGAAACATAAGTGAAAGACTGGTTGGTTAGTTATGTAAACAAAAATGAATACATTGAGGATACACTGCAAAAAATTTCAATGGACTTCAAATATATAGAAAATGCATTATTTGATATTAAGGGAAGTAGAGAAATAATTGTAGCAGAAATGAGAGATTATATTGAGAATTGGTTAAATAAAGCTTTAACTAAATTAATTGAACCACATATAGAAGAGGTAGTTGTAACCAGTCAAGGAATTCCAACAAAAGAGAACACAAAAGGTACATCAGTAAGAAGATAGAGAAAGAGAGAGAGATTCCATCATTGTAAGTAAAGTGGTCACTTTTTCATAATTCCCTATCTTTCATGGTTCTCATTCAGACGTCATAAAATTGTGTCTTTTCAATCTTTATTGAGAACTCGTAACCAATATATGATCATATCCTTTTTCTTCTTTGAGTTCGAGTTCCAGTTTACTTTCTTTTAAGGTTGTAACACCTCGAGTTTTGAGCCTCGTATTAAATAATGCATTTTTTTAATCCATGAAAGGACATAGTGGCCAAACAATTGAAAGAGCCCAGTGTGCCTAGGAAATGTAATGTTTGATCATTATTAATAATAAATACATCACTAGCTGCTAGACGGACAATGAAAAGAGTTATAGGAGGCTATGATTCCACAAGAGAGGGGGCTTGAGGGGATAAGTGTTTATTTTATATTTTTATTTACCCATTTCTGTTTTAATGGAGAATATTAGTTACATGAACTTCTTGGAGGAAGGCCGTGTGGTTCTCTAATTCCAATAATTATATAAACCCATCCTTTGTCTATTTGAGGGGTTCTTCTTGTTCTTCTTCTTCACTCATGCACTCTTTCTTTGATTCACCCATTCCCTTATGTATGCACCCCCACTGCATATCATGAGTTCTACGCAACCAGTTTTATACATGCTCATTCGTGGTTTTCTTCTCCTTAAGATAAGGAGTTGACCCAAAACGAGGTCTCGGTTTAGATAGAATCCCAAGATTCCTTCTCCTCCTCCTTTTTCTAAATAGATCATAGATTCAAGTCACATTGGTAGCCTTAGAAGTATAAGGTAGCGACAAAACTAAGATTAATTCATTATTTTTTGGTTTAACTACTAGAATGTCAAGAATTTGGTGGAGTTAAATGAAATTTGATGTTGGTCTAGGCTTAGATGTTCCTTAAAGGATGCGGAATGGTTTAGGTTTCTTGGATCAATTGACAAGTATTAGATTAGGTCAAAATTTGAACTTTAATATTTTTGGGGGGTTAAGGTCTGGCCTCTCATTCCAACAACAGTCTCCCATGCTTTTCTTCCATGGTCGCTAACAAAACTTACATGGATGAGTTATGATTCGTTCGAGGTTTGATTAAGGTTTTCAATGACAACATGGAAAAATGGTTCCTTGACTGACATTTCCAATTACCAATGACTATGACAAGTGTAGTTTCTAAGGAATTCACAACCAATTTTGACATGCTTGAATCACTTAGTTTGATGGTTTGCACTTTATTGCTACATGTCCATTCTATTCTTGCAGGCAATGCCAATGTGACCTGCATTCTTACCAAGCTTCGAGGATTCTAGTAAATGATAAAATAACCTTTGAATTAAGGATATAGTTGCAAGGTCTTGAAATACAAATGTCAATACAATTTATACCATCCTATCAATAACAGAATTTGTTTAAAGACAATTGCTTCCTTAATTTGTCTTCCATGGATTATGATGGCTTTCACCTAGTTCATATATCATTTTCAAATCCAATTATACTTTCCTAGAGTTTTAGGGAGGTAGCTTGAGTTATAAGATTCCTCGGAAAGGATCGATATGTAAGTTGTCTTCTAAGGTTTTTGTTCAAGTTAAGGTTATGCATATATTTTAGTTGTAAAAAATAAATTGAATATTTAATCTAAGGTTTGTACAAGGACTTTGTAAAGACCCTTGTCCAAGGATTATGAAATGAAGCATTACTTAAAATTTTCACTTTACAACAATTATTTGATGATATACAACAATAAATGAAAGCCTTCTCACACAATTATTTGTTTCACATATGATGATGATGATGATGATGATTAACATCCACTAAGACCTAATTGGTCTATCCAACCTTAAAGGACAAGTGATTACTTGTGATGGCCTTGACCTTTCAAAGAGACATTGAGATAGAACATAGTACCTGATCATCTCCATGTTTGACTATGGGAATATAAACTATTTCACTCATGCACCATGGCTAAAAATGTTTAGTAGAAATATTTAAAAAAAAATAACCTCCATGTTTCCATTTAAATAGTTATCCATGACATCAACTCAAAATCTTTATTGATGGGCAATTATACAAGAATCTTTGTTGCTCCATGCCCCTTAAATACATAGAATCTGCAATCAAAATAAGAATTATCATGTAGATTTAATAAAATCATTTTTAAATTTTAAGAAACTATTTAATAAAAACTAATTATAAAACCAAAAAAAATAAAAAATTGTATTTAGAATAATCTTTAAATAATGTTCACTGGGTGATCTAGAATTCTAAAGTACCTCAATACCATTGGGAATTTGGAACTATGAGGTCATTAGCATTAGGTCTACAATCAATCATGAATGATATCGATCTACAATCAACTATGAATGAGTGTAAGAGCTACTCCTTACACTGTGCTATAAAAGTCTATTACAAAATTGAATCCAAACTAAGGCATTGTTTAATTCTTCTATGGTTTAGTCATTTTTTTGGAAATCGACAACATAAATCTACATGAAATTATAATTTTCTATTATTTAAATTGTATTTATGAATACATAAATGAATTTAACATGCTGAAAAATCCATGTAGCACTACTCAAAAATATAGATCCAACAATTTCTAATAAAACAATCACACTATAAAAAAAAATTAAATAAAAATAATAAAATTAAATAAGAATAATGGTGAAAAACGTACAGGACCCACGGACATTGCCTCACACTATAAAAAAAAATTAAATAAAAATAATAAAATTAAATAAGAATAATGGTGAAAAACGTACAGGACCCACGGACATTGCCTCAGTATGCCAAAATGCACAGTCCCCAAGGACATTCCCTGAATTTGTCTGCAACAACCGCTGTGGAAGGGGTTGGATTTGGTCGATCGTGGAAAATACAGACCCCGAGGACATTGCCCATATGCCTTCGTCTAATAGAAGGTGATGGTTTTTGGTTTTTTTTCTTGTTACGATAGGACATTGACCCGAGAGGAGGCGTGGGTTCAGATAGTCTTCCAAGTCACTCTCTCCTCCTCCTTCTATCAAAAGAGATCGCAAGTTGGAGTATTCCAACATATTTTGGTTTGTCATTTTGATATCTTTTCAACTTTAATTTTATCATATTTTGGTTTGTCATTTTGATATCTTTTCAACTTTAATTTTATCAAGGTATAAGTTAAATGGTTTTGGTTTGTCATTTTGATATCTTTTCAACTTTAATTTTATCAAGGTATAAGTTAAATGGTTTATGTTTTGGGTTCTTCAGGTTATAATTTTTGGGTATAGTTTGTATTAAATTGTTTAAAATTGATTATAAGGTTTTTTAGAAATATATTTAAAAATTCAATTTAAATAACAAAATAGATGATTACACTTAAATTTACCAATTTTTAATAATAAAATAATACGAAAACCTAAAACATTGTCTCATTGTTCAAAACCTGTCTAAAACCTAAAACATCTACACAATACCTTTTACTTTTATTTTTATTAATAAGGTTATGAGCATACTCGCCAAAAACAATCTAAATGAAATTTAAGCCTAATGCGTCATTTGTTCAACTTGATTTGTAATATTCAAGAACTATAACTACGGACCAGTTGGGAGGGAAATCGGATTCGACGGCATAAACAACCTAGACATTGTTGCGAATGATCCCATGATCTTTTAAGACAGCAATGTCGTTCTGGATTATTACCAAAATCTCCAAAGCCTTTGTGCCATGACATGATGACTCTGAGATGGAGTCCGCCTGGTAGCGAGAGTGCCGCTGGGAGAGCGGTGGGATATGAAGTGCTGACCAAGATCGTCAAGGACGGGCTGGAGTGCGGTAAAGGTAGTGACTCGAGGTAGCAGGACCACATCTTCTTAGCGTCAACTATGGATCAACCTTGGACTGCAACAACCAGAGGTCTTTCTCCTCACTTTATCAAGTTTATTTTCTTTAAACAAAATGCAAGTCACTTGAAATCATTGTAATTAAAAAAATGTAAATATTTCATCTAGATTTTTGAAAGTAAATGAGATGGTAAATCCCTAATCTAATTTACACTGCTAGTCCAAGGTGCATAACTTTGACTTTATATGTTTCATTATTGCAAGCACATGATTATATTTCCCTTATATATACATGCAATAGTGTCCCTTCAATCACCATATCTATGATTATTTTCATGTCTTCATTCCAAATCCCAATCCAAAAGAAAGCATGAAAAACCTTCTCTACAATATGAATCAATTCTCAATCCACAAGAAAGCATGAATCAATCCACAAGAAAGCATGAAAGACGTTCTATACAACATGAATCAGGAATATTGAGAGCTCAAGAAAATACTAGTCTTTGGGAGAAAATTGGGTGGGATGTAATTAAAGTGCATATGGAGTATAAGATTAGTGTCTTTCCTTGTTGGATATATAGAGGGGGTGTCAAGCAAGGTGGAGAAAATTCAAATTGTTTTGCTCTGATCAATTACATAAATGTCAATAATTTTCTGTTTTGGAGTAAATTTGATCGACATTGATTTTATTTTAAATTTGTTAAAACTTTTCCAAGCATTACAATTGAATTCTAAATCATTATATTTCTAATTATAATAATAAAATGTAAATATTAATGTTATGTGGTTGATTGATACATTTGACATGGAAAATATATTATAAAATAGGATCAACAATATATGGAGATTTTGTAATTAAAATATTAGAATTACCTAATTGAGTCTTTGGTAATGATGAAAAAGCACTAATATATTACAAGCCCATAAATATACATGGTTTGAAGTGGTCACTAATCAAATTTAACACAAATTATATATTGAAAGAAAATGACACTATTTTTCCTGGGCATTATTTTTCCTCATTATTGTTATACATTATATTACTCTTAAGTTTTTTTCTTCATATATCCATATCAATTATAATTTCTAAAAAAATTATATATATTTAGTGTTCTTAAACCTAAAACCTATTAAGATTTAATCCCTTTCTTTTTAAAAGTATAAGTTTATCATATTTGAGAGCGATGGAAAGTGATGATAAGTCACTAAACTAATTATCAAATAAAATAATTTTAATTATAATATTTTTTTTTTTTTTTATTAAAAATATTAATATAAAAACCATTCCGGAAGGTATGCTAATGTTATATAAAACTTGAAACGAAAGTTACTAAAAAAAAAAAAATCGTGAGTCAATATTCATATTTGAGGCCAGACAAATTTGAAATTCCACAGGTACTAACGGTAAAGTATTCGTTAATTTTCTCTGTAAAATTTGAAATTCCAGCCGTACTAACGGTAAAGTATGGTTGAGAACCGAGCATTCGTGAACTTTTTGACAGCTGCCCAGAGTTCGAAACTGACAGTTTCCCCGCTGAGGTTGCCTCCTTGCAGTAGATTCCCAACGAAATAGAGGCCCTCAGCGCATTAGTGAGAGAAAGGGTTAGCATCTCCGGAAAGTGACATAAAACCTGCCAAGAACTTTGAAATCACAAGTTATTATCCGAACTTTTGTAGAGTGTGAGTGAGTGTCGCTTTAAACATTTCAGTCGTTGTATTCCAAAACGTGCGCCTTATCGTCACGCCGGGGACAAAATGTCTCGTTGTTGCCAGCAGTTGACTGGGAAATTCACTAGTCTGTAAATCGCGGATATCCTCATCAAAAACGTCACGATAAGACGAGTGCGCGCCTGTTTTAAGAGTACGCGTTTACTGTTTATTTCAAGATGTGGGGCATACAACGTGCGTATGTCATGTGGGGATCATTTCAAGTCTTTGTTCCCAGTATGTCACACATCACTGCTTCGAAGGAGTTGTTCATTTTTACTTTGTCAAATATGACAGCCTGGTCGTATATAAACAGTCAGCAAACTCTTCTGTTACTACGCATATAGGAATCACATGACTAACAGGGTTTACCTCCTAACATATGAGAGCCCGGTCGTATATAAACTCTCAGCTGATTGTGCTCTCACTATGTAGATATGAAGCACATGATTAACAAGATTCTCGTTTGTGATGAGGAACATTTTCGGATAAATGCTTAGAACTAGAACGATCTAAAATATAGTATATTTAATGTAATATATGGTAATAATTTAATATTTTATATCATTTAAATATGGGATATAGAAGTTAAATTAAATGATTTTGGATATAATTTGGATGGGATAATAACACCCCAATCCACAACCTAGCAAACTAAATTCAATGAACCATTTATTTTTCTCATTATTTATTTATTAAAAAAAATTAATGTAATTATTAAAAAAAAAATTGAATTTATTATTATTTTTAATATTCATTAACTAAATTAAAAATTAAAAAACAAATTTATGATGATGATGGTGCTCAAATCCATTAATTAAATTTTGTTTATAAAGTAAAATTCATGAAAGTTGGCAGCGCCAAGTCGACGTTTTCAAGAATGACTGTGCGTGCTTTTAACCACACGCATTCTAGAAGGGCGCATGCTCTTGTTACGCATATAGGCGTCCCCAGGGTTGGAATCCCGTTAAATTTGACGGTTTTCACAAATTATATACCTGTTTTGACAGATTTAACATATTTGACGGGCAAATCACCCCGTGATGGGTAGTTTGTCCGTTAAATTCTATTCTTGGGCGTCTTTCTATGAGAATTAATGGAATAATTATATTTTTAATTATAAAATTTGATTTAATAGTTTAGAATTGAAGATTTTAACATATTCTTCTTCTTAAATTCAAATCAATAAATGAGATTAATAGAATTAACTCTCTTTCATTTTATAATTCCTCAGTTTATCATGTTTACTTTTTCACTCTTACCTAACATACTTAACTCTTACTTAACATACTTAAGAATTAAGAAATTACTGAATTGAATTATTAATTGTCGTGGAGCATAATTACTTCAAAATTACTTCTATAACCTTTTAACATTTACTTTTTAATTTTTACCAATTTACAGTTTCATAAATTCTAACGCCATGTGCTATTACGCCGCCCTTTCACTACCCCAATAGAGCTAAGCAGAGGAGTGGATTAGCCCGTGATGCCCCGCATAGCTTGGGGTTTAGATTTCACCAGGGATTTTCATTTCAATGCATATATTAATGTATTCATATTCTTGGCGGGTGAATGGTTTTTCTTGGCGTTAAGATTTCACCAGGGATTTTCATTTCAATGCATATATTATATTCATATTCTTGGCGGTTGAATGGCCTGCGTGCTTTTTCAGGTAAACCACCGGACAAAGTACAATGCTTAATCTTGATTGCTTCCTTGGGAATACTGTATGTGTATTTATTTTTTATGGATATTTTCTTTGTAGGTTTAAAGGAACAAGCCCATCCATTTCCTGCTATATCTTATGACAGATTGGTGCAGAGCTGCGAAGATCCGGAGGTGACTATGTTATGACTATGTTGTTTAAGGAATACTCGATATCCAAAAACAGGTTCTTAAGGGTTAGGGTTATTCTTACAGTGAGGTCTAATATGTGTAGTTGGCGAAGACTTCTTTATTTCTGTTGTCAATTATTTTACCACACTTTCATCGAAAATAGGGGTCATAATTGTTTGCATGGAAGTGTATACTTATTTGAAATAAGGATTCTGAGATACAGCCGAAAAGAAATTTTCGAACATCTCAATGATGAGCTCGTTCAATCCAAGGTCCAATATTATTGCGCAACATTGATAATGGAAACCCTAAATGCAAAGGAATTCAGCTCGTTCAATCCAAGGTCCAATATTGTTGCGCAACACTGATAATGGAAACCTTAACTGCAAATGAAGTACTGCTGATCATCCCCACGTATTAAAAACTTTTGACTGTGAGCTCTAATATTTCTTTCAATACATCATCGTGGAATGGTTTTAATAGGCCAACACTTTCTTTAAGGCCCGAGGCATCTCATGCTTGAAGCGAGGTGAGCGAGGTGGATTTGTAAGTTGTTTTCCGACGGAAAAAAAATCTGCACTGGAACTCAGTTTCATTCATAGTATCCATTTCGTTCTCAAAACCACTTCTTATGGATAAGCCATTGTTTACAACAAGCGACTAGGGTAGCTATTTAACGGTTTAATGAAGCCACCAGTTGTGTAGAAGCGGTTGGGTCATACAATATTCTATAAATAATAGAGTTTTATTACGCGAACAGAATGAGATTATAAAATCCAGGAACCTGTTAAAGCGTCCCAAGTGCAACGAGTCCCCACACTATAATTTATATGATTTTCTGCATGAGAGCTAAATAAATATTTTTTCACCTATGTACACAGGATTTCAGTTCAGTCCCCACACTACTTTAATTTATATGATTGCATGCCTACACGGGGTTATTCCCTTGTTTATTTCGTCAACCAATATTTTACAAATGATAGTGTTTTATTATGTGAACAGAATGACATTATAAAATACTGGAGATCCTGCCTATTGTTAAAGCGTCCACAACGAGGGCCCCACTTTAATCTATATGATTGCCTAGCTAAATAAATACTATTTCACTTTAATCTATATGATTGCCTAGCTAAATAAATTAAAATTGGAAGAATTAAGTTCACATAACACAAAAAGTTTTCATTACTTAACAAACTAATGGAGGTTACATATATAGCATGCAGATCACTGACTCAAGTGGATCTGATTAGCTAAAAATAGTAAACCTAGAATCATGGTTACACTTACAAAAGTCATAGTTATCTCTTACTAAAGTAAGCTTTATTCTAACACCCTCCCTTAATGCTTACTTTACAAATTACAATACAACACAAACGATTACAACACTAGAACTTTCATCTGTCTATCTGATCTGGTCTTCCTTAGCACTGAAACTCACTCTGCAATCACACGGCTTCCGCTCTTTCTTCTCCCTCTTCTTCAAGCTTTCCATCGAAACATTTAAAGTCAAAACGCTTTTGACCAT
>SNQJ01S0108303.1:11571-41037 GCA_010110895.2 Picea sitchensis
TCCTTGCCATAAGAACGATATCATCGGCATAAAGAAGAAGATTGATGACTATACCAGTGAGAGTAGGGCCGACACAACCTTCTTTTTCGAAGCATTCTTCTAAATTATCAATGTATATGCCAAAAAGGGTACGGGACAAGGGACAACCTTGTTTGACTCCAAGATTGCAGTTAATCTCTTTTGACGAGCCCTCAGTGTTTTTAAACTTAGCAATAAATTTATCATACATCCTTATTGTATCATTCCTCAACTCGAAAGGCACTTTTATCTCTTCCAACCTATTCCAAAGGTTTTTCCTAGGAACCATGTCAAAAGCTTTTCTAAAGTCAACAAAACAACAAAAAAGATTGGTTTTAGTATTGTAGAACTCCTCTGCAATGATCTTAAAGGTAACAAGATGGTCCATAATTGAATGATATCTCCTAAACCCGACCTGGCCTTTAGCTCTTTTACCGTGACTTTCTATCCAAATGTTAATCTTCTTTTCCAAAATAATTCCATAAATCTTGGCTAAAATCAGACTAATCATAATGGTCCTATAATTAGAGGGAATTGTTTTATCCCCATTTTTAAAAATAGGAACAATAAGGCTTTGCGTCCAAGGTTTAGTGAAGCCTTGCTTGACTGCTAAATTGAAGAGCTTGTGTATGTGAGGGATAAGGATTGGCTAGAATCAATATTCCTCTGAGTGAAGATCGAAGTGATTGAACTCCCTCGCCCTAATGTGAATACCTCTCGGGAATGACCTGCCTTCCTCCTCAATGTTAGATATAATGAGGAGAAGATCGATTTAAGGATACGAATTCCAAGATAATTCCTGGTGACAAATACCTTAAGGGAAGGAGACTAAGACTTTAACCAAGAAACTAACTCAGATAGGGAGGCCATGGGCTTCTGATTAATATGACTTATACAGGTACGATTAGGCCCACGTTTCCTGGGCAGACCTTTCTCCTTTCCTAGGAAGAAATTTCCTTTAACGAATGGCTAACAACTCCTAATAACATACCTCTCCCTTTGGTTCACGTAATACTTAATTCTATGGCTAATGTTACAATGATCGATATCTATAGGAGGCCTTCCTAATACCTCTAAGGCCCACAACCTCTCGGAGGTACGACCTATATGGCACCTCAAATTTCTGTTTTGATTGATGGGCCGATCAATATTGACCTTGAATCGGGACTTAGACTTTCCACTTGCAATTATTTGGCGATCCATGAAGGTAACTCCATCAATCTAAGTCCTTCGTTAGGCCGGGCAGGCGCTCTCCTTGGCTAACCGAATGGCTTTGCATGGATATGAGTCATTACATATATTACGACCTATAATTATACTTATATGTTGCATTTACCAAAGCTATAATTAGTTTGTTTTGTTGCATTTACCGAAGCTATAATTATCCTTGTATGTCGCATTTACCGAAATGTGTTACGTAATAAAAGCTAGACTCATGGCAAGGCCTTTCCCACTTCACTAGCAGTCGGGTAAATCTCATGATTCCTCCATCTATCTAAGGTCTTGAATTCATCGGAAACTCATACAGTTATAGGCAGATAGTGAAATTCATCGGTAACTATCTTTGAATGGAATGGCGAAGTATAAATATATAAGGGCTCAAGAAGTTCTTTGACCTTTAACGCTTTTACCGACTTGCCAATAGAGAAGATAAGAAGGAATGTCGAGGAAGAACAACCAACCTTCATCCAAAGTCGATGGTGTCTCAAGGGTGAGCGTAGCGTTCAAACCCATTTTCATGCATTTCATTGCCACTTTAAACCCCCCATAAGGTTTTGATACATCATAGGTCATATTGAAATTTTTGTTAATAAATCCCTAAGGAAACATATGATTAGGTAAAGGAAGTGTGAGCCTATGAGATTTGAATTGAGGGGAAAAGAGATTGTTTCTTGACTTGAAGAAGAACAACTAATTTATCCTCTCTTGTGTGAGCCCTTTCCCCTGAAATAAAGACTTTAAGAAGGAGAGCTTGCCTTGAGACATTGCATGTTCATGCAAGGATATAAGGAAGTGTGAGCCTTGACCAATTCCAACAGGTTCTGAGGAGCTTGCCTCATGACTTGCTTTTATAAGATAATACCAACTCCAATAAGAAAAATTGAAGGGGAGTTGAAAGCGTAGCTGGAGGATTCGTTTAAAGGGAGCATATGTATTCAATGCTTGAGGAACCAATTTGAAGCTGGAAGAGGGGAGCCGAAAGCGCAGCTGGAGGATTGGTTCAATTAATAATTTAAGCCAAAAAAACACAGCTGACCAATCAAGAATTGTTGGCTAAAAAAAAAATCAATGGTGGGCTAAAAGTGGAGGCAATGGTGGGCTAAAAGAAGAGGAATGTGTGGGCCAAAAGAGGAGGAAAGAAGGAATTTAAGATTGTATCTTGACTTGTACATTGGTGCACACTTTGACTCTGGGATTATAAGGGAAAGCCCTCATGTCGACCCAACTATGGGTCTATGCTTTACCCCTTTTTGTGGGGTACGCTCGCCTTCATGTGGCCTCACGGAGGTTTTCCCTTCTTCTCCCTTGTCCTGGTTTCCATGAAAATATAGAAAGCAACTGTAGGAGCACATCCAGTCTAATTTCTCCCCCCCTTGCTCTCGTGCCCCTTTCCCTAAGAAAGAGTTGTATAAGTAAGTGTGATCCTTCCATATGCAACCTTCTTTGTCTCACCTCCCTCACTCGAACCTTTCCCTCACCCAATCAAGCACTCATTAGATTGATAAGTGACCATCAATCCTTGGCCTAGGGGTTTTTTCTAGAAATTTGTATGGGCGAGTCAGTTTTGGTTGGTCCCCATACTCGGTCGGAGTAAGTTAGTTGATTTGTGTTGGTTATTCGGGGTAATGAGCAGCCACGGTTTCAACACAGAAAATATGCATTTTTTTCTATGTAATTATGCATTTCTACTATTATATACGTAATTACATATAATAAAGTAACTAGAGAGATAAGATATGACACCACTCTATCAAAGTCTACGTATATTTTAGCCCAACTACATGGAAGGAAGACCAACCAATTGATGGAACTGACTGACTTATACCGACTGAGATAGTAACCTGAGAAAGTCACCTGAGATAGTCACCTTAGAAAGACAGTAACACATTAAAGAAAGCAAGCATACAAGTGGATTTTATATCCCCTCTTCACTTGTTTAGTGGGATTATCGCATGTACAGGTGTTCTAGGTGAAGCGGAAATCTTCGAGGTGCCACCACTTCTCTCTGAAGCTTCAGGTCGAGGACTTAAGTCCTACATTCCCTGCCCATATGCATAGTATTTACCCAGAACTGTTATTCCTGGTTATTGATCATGAAGTGGTAATCATAGTTTATTTTCCTAGGATTCTTGGCCTAGGTGACTACAAGTGGGAAGTGCTTGCAGTACTTGAGACATACACATAATCTTCATTTAAGCTACCTTAGAGGGTGCTTGTCTTCACAAGGGTACTTACACCTTGGGTGAATGTTCCGAGAGGGTTACACCAATTTTATCCTTCACCTTCGTTAGTTGTTCTTGGGGCCTAATAATCCCAAGCCAACTTCCATAAGGCTTTCTTGATCAAGTCTTCACTGTCTTGGATTCAGGTGCTAACCACCCTGGACTGAGATTTAGAAGGGTAAGTCTGCTTATTGACACATACATCTTAGGAACTTTTAGTTGGGTGCTATTTGGTTTCTTGTTAGTTGGCCTTAGGTTGTCTGTCTTGTTGCGTTTGAATCAAAGATGAAAAGTGACTGACCCACTTCTTTGCTGGTCTAGAAGGGCCCATGGTCGTTCTCCAGGCAGTGTGGAGCCACCTCTTCAAAGGCCTAGGATGAACAAAACTGACTCTCCTTTACATGAGCCATTTGAAGACACACAAGCGATATTTAACAACCCTACGAGAGAAGAACCTCATTTTAACCAGTTCACAGGTCCATATGCCATAGCCCACCCATTAGTGGCTCCAACAGAAGAAAAAATAGGCAATGAGACGATTCCAACACATATGCACACTGGTCTCAGCATAGGATTTTGAATTACCTCTAGAGCATGATATAGGATGGGGTGTACATTCCAGATAAGTTAGAACACACATAGGTCGGGAATAAAAGAAACACATCCTGGCACATCCTTGGGAAAGGATAAAATAAGGTACACAGGGAGCGCAGATCAAGAAAGGGAATACAAGAACAACATAAAGAAAAAAATGATCGAATTGAAGAGAACAAACCGAATGAACATAGCTCATACACTCTTTTATAAGCATCTATCATGGAGAAAGCACACGTCGGACCCCATGCTCCGGGACCTTTCCCACCACGTAGTAGCCAATAGCTACAACCTGTACACCACTTTATCCTCTCCTCTATACACCTTTTGTCTTATGATCAAGGTTATACCTTACCACTATAAAAATCACTTACCTTACCACTATATCCACTACCATTGGCACACTGACCTTCCTGACCACAAGTTATCTCAAGCAAGCTCGAGCAAGAGCAGGTACAGTATCGAGCAAGCTCGAGCAGGTAAGTGGTGATGGGATGTGATAGTGGTAAGAGTGGCTAGAAAATATAGAGAGTGAAAAGAAAAGAGATAGTGGAAAGTGGTTAAATGATATCTTTCTTTCTATGTGATATTCCTGTATTTCCCAAGAGAATCGGTTTGACTAAGGAAAAAAGATAGGGATGGTTAAGTGTTAAGGAAAATAAGGCGTCATTCATTACATATATAATGATATATTTCTTTCTTTTGTGGTGATCGAACACGAAATCTTGAATCGCGTATAGTCAGATAGCTCCAGAAAAGAAAAAGTGATTCTACGACTTTAGATGCTTTCTTTATTGAATGAGTGAAATGGGAAAGACAACATTCGTCAAATCGCCTTGAAGGACGATAAATCTCACCACTAATTTACCCTAGCCCAAGAAAAGGCGTCAGTTTTCCTTCGTGACATAAGGCATGGAAAGGTCCTGACACACACGTTATGGCATGGTAAGGTATCCTGGCTGGCTGTTAGGTTATTCTTGAGATCTTCCCGAACTCTCATTTTCACCCAAGTATACTTTCTTTCTCGCCTTCACTTTATGGAAAGGCAGAGAGGGGAAATCAGAGGGCCTTTTTCACCCTTTCTTTTAACCAGGAAGGCCAGATCAGTACCAGTAGGGGACACACAGTATTATCACCACTTACCTTTGATGGATGGACACCAGAAACCCAGTAGAATAGGAAAGGAAGGACATCATGTAGTGAGCAGGACATGTAGCCCTTACCTTTGAACCGGAGGACGGAATCGTGGGATGGGAATCAGAATCGAACATGGGAATGGCCAGTGGGATTGGGATTTTTTCATGAGCCCTTACCTTACACCTAGAACAAGAACTCACTTTATGTCATCTCAAACCCTCACTCTAAATATGCCTTCTATTAGAACAATCCCTTACCACTCCTAGCCTAGTAGAACCTTTGCCTTCCATATACCTAAGAGTAGAGTACCCTCTTTAGACCAGAATCCTAGGAGTATGGAGTGTTGCCCACCCACCAACTCATTACCTTCCTTCTTTCTCTTAGAAACACCAGATGGATAGGAAATTAGTCAAGCACTTTTAGTAGCTCATGTGGTCATTGTCTATTAGCTGATACCAAGAGGGTTGACCTTTAGCTTCTTATATCATCTTTTAGCTTGCTGCCCCAGATAGATTGATTGATTCTCAACAACCATAACTTATTAGATAAGATATCATATGATTGGGTAGGGATCGACACTTAGAACCTTTACTATGCTCCATATCCTTATGACATTGGATCGGACGTGATAGATGGAAGGAAAGGCTTCCAGATACAATTCACAGTCTTGGAGTCAAACTTTTAGCAGATGTTGTTGGGTATTAACCACTATGACCTTCCCGGGGTACCGCTATATTGTTCTGACCAAACCTTTGTACATACAATTTAGGAATTAGCAGGAACCCGTTGGCTAGGAAGGAATAGACATATTATGCCTCCACTTTATAGTTACTCAACTGAAGGACCTAGACCTGCTTCTCCCTATGACACTTACTTAATTCATCTCTTGGAACTATTATCTTGTTGGGCCAGGAAGATGTAACATACCAGCCACCAACAGGATGGGCCATGTCACTACTCAGACGGTTTACTTAGCTCTGATATGAAATTGTAACACCACTTTTCTGTTACCATGCTTCATGAAAATATAACACTCACTCTCGAATTATTAAACAACATGCATTTAAGAAAATGAAACACATTTAAACTCAGAGTAACATAAGAATTATTGCTAACACAAATATTCTCTGGCATTAACAATAATTCATCTACACAATAGAATACATGGTAAAATATAAGCATCACATGCATGCAAAACATAACATTTAACATAAGATGATACTTATCTTAATACTGGGGCAATTCCACCAACCAGGTGCAAGCCTTCCACGAACCTCCCATCTTTAGACCACACTTCTCATCAAGCTAAACAGTGAGTCACGCCCGAGCTCGGACTCAGCTCCACCCCCAAGGCAAGGAATCCTAGGATTGGCTGAGGTTACAAGGAAAACACTCAATCACAAGGAAGGAATTCTCTCCCAGGAACCACTCACGCTCACTGCCCACAAACTCTCCTTCCCCACATGCCTGTTCCACCCCAGGAGTATACACCTTCTCTATCACCTAGACAATCCTTCGGTTGCTAACCTCCCTTACCTTGGGTTACAACAACAGATTGGACTGGAAGTCTTGGAGCTCTGTGGCAGCTACAGGGTTCCTTCCAGGAGTTCTCTCCTTCCGCTGCGCACTCTCTCACCTGGAGATAATTTCTCATAGGCCAAAAACCTGTTCTTACAACCTCAAACACCTCTCTCTCCTGGAGAGAGTGTTGTACAACTGGACAACAAGCCCCACGCAATCCAGCACTGCATGGCCACAACAACCAATGGGGAAAACATACATGGGCTTTCCAACATGTTCAACAATGGCAGATGGTCTCTCAGATATGGCTTCAGACAAGACTCCTCACATAGGCCCGATGCTCAAACGGAGGATGCTTTGGATTTTTAGAAATTAACACCAGTTGTTTCGAATCAACACATAGACTTTTCAGAGATGCGTGACGAGTTGTCCACGCAGGAATAAATTCAGACTCTACGGTTCACAGCAGGATGTGTGGCTATCTTAGAACAAACACAGGCCTCTTTCCCGGTTCATAGGATGCACGAGGGTATCTATGGAGGGTCCGACGGTTCACACTCAGGCAGTCGAGTCGAATGGAGGAGGAACCCCCACAACAGTCGACGGGAATGGAAGTCGACCCCCCCAATGCGACGCATCTCTGCCCTTTTATTTGCATGCGCCTGGGTTGACACTGGTCACCCATGTAACTGCATGCATTCCTTCAACACACGTTCCTTCCATTTGGAAGTCACATGTCATTCCAAAAGAACTTAGGGTAAAAACATACTAATCACATGTCTTTTTGGAATAATATTAAAATATTATTTCCAAGGCTTAAGCCCCCTAGGATTAACACTTAGCCCCTTTTCCCACCATCCATCCCCTAATCCCTTGCCCTCTCTAAGGATTATTAGTCCCCCATCAATCATTCATCATGTCGGCCTGCACACGGCGGTGTTTATATTTTATTAATGTGATGCATACATATAAGTACAAAATCAGGCCCTTGGCCTACAACCCTTAGGCTCTTTGGCCTAACAATCACATAAGCCCACCGACTTATATAAACTTGGCTCACCAACCTATAGTAGATATTTAAAATTCATTTCATAACCCATATTTACAAAGGGCTCGGCCTTGGGGACACTACAATCCCCCTCCCTTATTTTTGCACTGTCCTCAGTGGAGCTTTCACACTGCATCTGCAAGCTTTTCAAATTTTTCAAAAAAATGTGGGTACTCTACCCGCATAACATCTTCATGCTCCCATGTTGCATCCTTAGGATCGTACTAGGTCCACTGGACCTTTACAGGCCCTATAGCTCGATTATGGAGCTGTTTGTTTTTCCTATCCAATATGCACACAGGATGCACTTGCAGGACACCTTCTGGTTCCACCTGAATCACATTCCAATCGATAACATGATTAACATTAGGTATATATTTCTTAAGCAGTGAAACATGAAACACATTATGTACATTCATAGATGCAGGTAATGCAAGCACATATGCAACTGGCCCAATCCTTTCCAGGATTTCAAACGACCCACAAAATCTTGCTGCCAACTTGGCGCAACTTCCTAGCTTCAGGGAACTCCTGTTAGTTTTTACTTTCAGGAAAACATGATCACCCACTTTTTATTCTCTGTGGGTTTTGTTCTTATCATCATAACTCTTCTGTCATTCCTGGGCAACCTTCAAATTCTGTTTAATTCTTATCATTTGGTCTTCCATCTCCTTGAGGAGCTCATGCCCAACTACTGCTCTGTCATCTAGATTATCCCATCTCACTGGAGTGTTCCACTTTCTTCCATAAAGTGTTTCAAATCGTCTCATCTTCAATGATGCGTGATACCCATTATTGTAGGTGAATTCTACCAAATACAGGTAGTCTTCCCATCTTGATCATTTATCCATCACATACATTCTCAACATGTCTTCTATTACTCTATTCACCCTCTCTGCCTGTCCGTCAGACTCAGGATGATATGTTGTACTAAAGTTTAGATTGATCCTGAATCCTTTGAACAATCCTTTCCAGAAATTCGAGGTGAATTTTGGGTCCCTATCAGACACGATCGTCTTAGGAATTTTGTGCAAGCGTGCCACTTCTTTTAAGAAGATATCAACAACATCTGTTGCCTTTTGAGTGGTTTTCAGTGGAACAAAATGGGCAGATTTTGTAATCTTGTCCACCACCACCATGATTGAATCATGCTTCTTTCTTATTCTTGGTAATCCCGTAATAAAATCCATTGTCACTACTTCCCATTTCAACTCAAGAATGGGTAAAGGCTACAACAACCCTTCTAGGTGCCTATGCTCAACCTTAACGTTCTCGCACTCCATACATCTGGTGATGTATTCAATGATCTCTCTCTTCATACCCGACCAAAAATAATGGCTTTTGACTACTGCCACAGTCTTCTGATATCCAGGATATCCAGTATCAACCACGTTATGCATTTCTTTTAGAATTGCCAGCTTCAATTCTCGGACATTGGGTACATACACTCTGTTTTTATACAGAGGTAAGCCATCAGTTCAAAAGGTGTAACTTCCCTGGGTCTGTAGTCTCTCACGCTACTGTAGCTTTGCGACCAGACCTCTGTACTGCAAATCAACATTTGCAGCTTCAAAAATTTTGTCCTTAATCTCAGTCTTGTACATGCTAATTGTTGTAGCATGTAATTCATGCACTTTTTTGCTGTGTGCATCAACCACCTTATTTTATTTCCCTTTGATATGCTTGATATCAAAGTCATATTCACACAAAAACTCCAACCATCTGGTTTTCCTGGCATTTAAAGTTGGCTGATCAAATAAATACTTCAAACCATTGTGGTCTGTTCTCAATTCGAATCTCCTTCCCATAAGGTAATGTCTCCATTTCCTCAATGCGTGGACGATTGTTGTCATCTCTAAATCGTGAGTGGAATAATTCCTTTCATGCTCTTTCATCTTTCGGTATTCATAATAGATTACAAATCCATCTTGGCTGAGAACTCCTCCGAGCTCGTCCTTACATGCATTTGTGCACACCACGAAATCCATATCTGGGTCTGCAATCCTCAGGATTGGAGCGCTGGTTAATAGCTGCTTCAATCGGTGGAAACTGCTCTCACACTCTTTCGTCCACTGAAACTTCTTCTCCTACCTTTGCAAGGAAGTGATAGGGTGAACTATCTTTGAAAATCCTGCTTTAAACCTTCTGTAGTAACCCGCCAGACCCATAAAAGATCTAACTTCTGCCACATTCCTTGGCGCTGACCATTCTTGGATGGCCTCAACCATTTCAGGATCCACAGCGATCCCCTCTTATGAAATAATGTGTCCCAAGTAATGAATCTTCCTTTGATAAAATGAGCACTTGCTCAGCTTGGCGTACTGCTGGTGTTCTCTCAACACTTGAAACACCATTCTCAGGTGTTTCTCATGCTCTTCCTCTGACTTGGAATACACCAAGATGTCATCCAGGAAGACTATGACAAACTTGTCCAAATAGTCCCTAAATACACCATTCATTAAGCACATGAAAACAGCAGGTGTGTTTGACAATCTAAACGACACCACCGTGAACTCATAATGACCGTACCTTGTTCTAAATGTGGTCTTGTTGATGTCCTCATCATTTATTCTCACTTGGTGATATCCAGATCTGAGATCTATTTTTGAGAATATTCTCGCACCCTTCAACTGATCGAAGAGATCATCAATCCTTGGCAGAGGATACTTGTTCTTGACAAATACCTTATTCAATTGCCAGAAATCAATGCACAACCTCAGCGTCCCATCTTTCTTCTTCACGAATAGGACTAGGTCTCCCCAAGGTGACGCGCTACAGTGAATGTACCCATTCTTTAGTAGCTCTTTGAGTTGCAATTGTAACTCTTTCATCTCTGGCGTACTCATTCTATAAGGAGCCTTCGAAACTGGAGCTGCTCCAGGCATCAAATTTATAGAAAAATCGATGTCCCTCTTTGGAGGTAGCCCAGGTAACTCCTAAAATGCGTCCTTGAATTTTGTGAGTACCTCATGGTATCCAATCTTTGAGACTGCATCTCTGGATGCTTCTTCCACATGAGTTGCAATTAATTGACAACCCTTCCTGTAGCACTTCTTCAGCTGCATGGCTGAGATTTCTCTGACAACCACAACTTCGGGAATTCCTTGGACTGTTACCTGATTTCCCTCTTCGTCCAGGCATGTAAACCTCTTGTTATGGCAGTCCATAAGGGCATGGTGCTGGTCCAACCAGTCCATCCCTATTAAGTAGTCGTAAGAGCCTAAAGGCAGAATATTCAATTTAGCCTTAGTGCTCAATCCTTTCATGTCCAATGAACAAGACTTAACCAATTCAATGACCTTCCTTTTGGTTCTTGTGGCTAACTGTACTAGCCAAGACTTTTCATGTTTTCTTCTTGTTAAACGCAAACTTTCCACCACCCTAGGATCTACATAACTATGGCTAGCCCCTGAATCAATTAAAATAATTAGTGGTCGATTGTTAATCATACCTTCCACTTCAATCATGTCTGATTGAAATTCTTATTGCTTGTTTTCTAGGGCAGCGTAGATCCTTGGCATTCTGCTACCCATATCCTCCATTTTTTCAGCTTGCTGAACATTATGGACAATTCTCTCTTTATCTTTTTTGTGGGTTTAGTTTCTGTACCTATGGTTCCCTTTACAACCCCAACACTCCATAGGTGACGGTATTGGAATTTTCTCACCCATTTCAACCTTCCTGGGCTCTCTAACAGATGGTTGTCCCTGAGGACTATTTCTGAAAAAGAAACGTTTGTTTCCATTCTGCCTTTGTTCCTTCTTAACCTTCCTCTGGTCATCTAAAGTCTTCCGAAAAGGAGGCTTTTCTCTTTGTTGTTCATATAAGCATTTAACCCTTCTTATTATTTCTTCCATAGTCTTAGGATCATCATATTGAATCTTGTCACCAATGGAAGGTGGCAGTCCACTCAGATACCTTTGAATCTTGACAGCCTCATCTTTGATGAATGGAACATACTTCAACAGTTCCGAGAAACTTTGTTTGTACTCATCAATGGTCATACTGCCTAGCTTGAGTTCAAATAACTCCTTCATATTTATGTCATAGTATCTTTTAGTCAGGTATTTCTTCTTGAAATACCTTTTAAACTCCTTCCAAGTGATATCTTTCTCTCTGATGTGCTGCACTTGCACAAACTGATCCCACCACATGCATGTTTTTCCTTTTAGCCGGTAAATCACAATCCTTCCTTTTGCATGAGCGGAGTAGTTCTGCAGTTGGAAATATTTCTTCATGCCAAGAAACCATGTTTTGGAATATTCCTCCTTCTTATGTTCTCCATTGAACGTTGGAGGCTTGATCTTGTTCATCTCCCCTTTCAATTCATCCATTCCAGATTTTCGGTGTTTTCTGGTAGGAGACGGGCTTGAACAACTGTGTGTTTCCTTGACAGAATGCTTCAGGGAGGGAAGGTAATGTTTGTTACCACTCCTCAATCTTCTTCTCCTCTCAAGGGTTCTGACACTTCTTGATCTTCTTGTGTCACTCTCTTTTTCCAATTTATTTTCTATTTTTTCCAGGCTCTTCAACATTTTTAAGTTGAATTCACCCTATCGATCCCTGATTTTCAAGAGTTTTTGGCTATCAGCTCAGTGAGCCTGGACATATTTTTGCAATCTTTCAATGAGTTTCATCATATGTCCTTCCTTATCCATCTCTTTTCCATGCCCATTAGAGTTTGTTCCTTCGACTCCCAGGTTGACATTCCTTCCTACCCTTTCGTCCTCTGTTTCGGAGGCAATCTGCACCTCTTCCAATTCCATACTCGGCGTCGATTTTTGGTTGCCCTGACACTCGTTAAACTCTGCACACACAATGTGCAGTCAACCGAAGTTTGTCAGGCCTTAACCCTTACAAAATCACAATATTCATAAATCAACATGAGTGAGGAAACGTTTTAACTTCACAAAGTTTTCTGAGCTCTGACGGCTCTGCAATTTCAGGACTTCAGGACTTTTGGCTTCAGGGTTTTGGTCCATGAGGCTCTCACACTCACTTTCGGGTTTCGGGTCTTCGATACCCGAGAGTTCACGATGCAATGACTCCCAACTTATTATCACTCCTATCCACGAAATTCGATACACGGTTTCTTGTATGAGATCCAATGATCCTCGATGAGTTGGATCTACGGTCCATATCGTTTTGGGATTTCATGACCAGAAATTCACAATGCAGTGAGTCCCACTCTTTTTCGCCTCAATTCCCGAACTCCAAAAATTCGGTTTCCTTTCTCTCTGGGCCCACAACATGGTTTTCTCCCTTAAAATCTGCTATGGTTCTTCTGTCTCCGAAGACTTCGGGACTTCGGGACTTCAGGTTTTGGGACTTCGGGTTTTCGGTACCCAGGAGTTCACTATGCAGTGACTTCCAACTCCTTGTCACTATAATCCCCAAAATCTGAAATTTCGATTTACTTTATTCTCTGGGCCCATAACACAGTTGTCTCCCTTAAAATCTGCTATACCTTCAGAGCTTATAGGCATGGTCAAGTAACTCATTGACACTCCGGACCATACCAGGGTCCGAAATTGGTCCTCCAGACAAAATTTCTCCTCTCACCCTTGGTCCGAAGACCACTCAACTGGCCCATCTAGGCTCAGTGTCGAAACCTTGTCTCTGATACCAAATTGTAACATCCCAGCCACCAACAGGCCGAGCCATGTCACTACTCAAACGATTTACTTAGCTCTGATACCAAATTGTAACACCACTTTTCTGTTACCATGCTTTGCGGAAATATAACACTCACTCTCAGATTATTAAACAACATTCATTTAAGCAAATGAAACACATTTAAACTCGGAGTAACATAAGAATTATTGCTAACACAAATATTCTCTGGCATTAACAATAATTCATTTGCACAACATAATACATGGTAAAATATAAGCATCATAGGCATGCAAAACATAACATTTAACATAAGATGATACTTATCTTGATACTGGGGCAATTCCACGAACCTCCCAGCCTTAGACCACACTTCTCATCAAGCTCACAAGTGGGTCACCCCTAATCTGGGACTAAGCTCCACCCCCAAGATAAGGAATCCTAGGCTAGGTTGAGGTTACAGGGAAAACACTTAGTCACAAGGAAGGAATTCTCTCCCAGGAACCACTCACGCTCACTGCCTACAGACTCTCCTTCCCCACATGCCTGTTCCACCACAGGAGTATACACCTTCTCTGTCACTTAGACAGTCCTTCAGCTGCTAACCTCCCTTACCTTGGGTTACAGCAACAGACTGGACCGTGAGTCTTTGAGCTCTGTGGTAGCTACAGGGTTCCTTCCAGGAGTTCTCTCTTTCCGCTGCACACTCTCTCACCCGGAGAGAATCGCTCACAGGCCAACAACCTATTCTTCCAACCTCAATCACCTCTCTCTCCTGGAGAGACTGTTTTAAAATGGGTCAACAAGCCCCACGCAGTCCAGCACTGCGTGGCCACAACAACCAATGGGGAAAACATGCATGGGCTTTCCAACAGGTTCAACAATGGCAGATCGTCTCTCGGATATGGCTTCGGACAAGACTCCTCGCATAGGCTCGATGCTCAGATGGAGGATGCTTTGGCTTTTCAGAAATTAACACCAGTTATTCTGAATCAACACACAGACTTTTCAGAGATGCATGATGAGTTTTCCACGCAGGGATAAATTCAGACTCTACGGTTCACAACAGGATGTACGACTATCTCAAAACAAACACAGGCCTCTTTCCCGGTTTAGAGGATGCATAAGGGTATCTCTGCAGGGTCTGGTGGTTCACACTCAGGCAGTCGAGTCGAATGGAGGAGGAACCCCCATAGCAGTCAACAAGAATGGAAGTTGACCCCCCTAATGCGGCTCATCTCAGCCCTTTTATTTGCATGCACTTGGGTTGAAACTTGTCACCCATGTAACTGCATGCATTGCTTCAGCACGTGTTCCTTCCATTTGGAAGTCACATGTCGTTCCAAAAGAACTTAGGGTAAAAAAATACTAATCACGTGTCTTTTTGGAATAATATTAAAATATTATTTCCAAGGCTTAAGCCCCCTAGGCTTAACACTTAGCCCCTTTTAACACCTTCCAACCCCTAATCCTTTGCCCTCTCTATGGATTCTTAGTCCCCCATCACTCATTCATTGTGTCGGCATGCACACGGCGGTGTTTATATTTTATTAATGTGCCTCATACACATAAATACAAAATCAGGCCCTTGGCCTACAACTCTTAGGCTCTCTGGACTAACAATCACATAAGCCCACCGGCTTATACAAACTTGGCTCACCAGCCTATAACACATATTTAAAATTCATTTCATAACCCAAATTTACAAAGGGCTCGGCCTTGGGGACACTACAGACGAGATCCAAATACTTGTTAGGGATTATAATGGCAACATCATTTGGAAGCATATGGTTACCTGAACTTATGTCATACCTGTTCTACCAGACCTTTCACTTGCTACTTTAACCCAATGAACAAAGATGATGGAGGGCTGCCCAGTGATGAATCTAGGAATATGAGGGAGGGTAGCGAGAATAAAAACTCCTTGATTCCAACAAACTCTTTACCCACCTACATGAACTAGAACTTTAGCCCTAGACCACAAACTTCAGGAATCTTAGAAGGTACAATAGCTATTCACTTCTTTGGGATGGCATGGGGAATTATACTACCTTTACTTTAGTCCAAACCACCTACCCACCGGACAACTAGACCATCCCTATTTCACTTCCTTAATTAACGATACTTAGGAGGTACAACTAGAGAAAGAACCGGGATTGGATTGAACTACTGACTAGACCTTGACTTAACTGGGTAGTTCTTAGAAAACCTCTTGCTTTAACCAGGAATCGTTGGGGTGGGGATACAACACTAGGATATTAACTCTTATTTTACCTACCTTACTTTTTGTATTAATTTCTTGGTATCCCGTATTACCTTTTATGGATACCGCTATGAGTCTACCGGCCAAAGACTAGTTAGGAATTCGAAGCTACTACCCTAGGAATAGACCTCAAAGCTTATACTTAGTACCTCTTCACCGGGCACGATTTCACTCACCTATAGATCTTACCCCACTTACATAACCTATGTAGCTAGGAAGGAATCGTGAGTCATCTATGATATCTTTACCCTACGACGAACCCTTACTCTTTTCTTACATACAACCTACCCACCTAGAGAAGACCTAGACCTGTTTGAATTATACTACTTGAGTAATTCATCGCTTAGTGGTGGGGTACTTCTATTTACCTTGAGTACCTTGCTCCTCTGATTTTGGATGGTATAGTATAGCATTATCATTCCTCCATACGAAGTTGGGCATCTCTATTGGTTGGATCTGAGGATCAGAACTACCCTATGAAATCACTAAAGCCAGAACTTCAGAGATAAAATGAATGCAGGTTGGCACTATTTATCTTGTTGGGCCGACGGGATCCCAGCTGGATACTATTTATTAGGAATTCTTACAGCTTTGCTAAGACTTTTAGCTAGATCCTTACTGCATGAATATTAGTGCCCGCTACCAACCACTGCGAATGGAGATAGTCTCTTAGAACTTAGTGAACAAAGTCTATTAGCGCAAGGACATAACTCCAAAATAAAGTGTCATTTTTTTCCTACTCACTAGTAAACGTTATCCCTTTACCTTACCACAAAGGGAAGTTTAAGACAACATGGGAATAAACCAAATTTTAGATCGATGGGTAACTATCAAATGTATATCCGAATACTGAGTTTAATTGAGCCAGATATCTACTGTGACTAGAAATTCTATTATTGCTTGTTCATACAGAGTTTGAACATGAGTTGGATCTCATCATGAATGTTCTTCAAAGCTGCCTAGTCTTGCTGCCATTACTGGGGTGATTGGGGGGAGTGAATGGAACATGGGGGCCATAGCCCGATATCACTTCTTAGAACTAATTGCTTGATTTAAAATCACCTAGAGAGAAAGAAGAGAGTATAGAACTTTCTTGTACACCTAAATGATAGAATGAAGAGCTAGTTGGAGCAATGAAATCCACCCAGAACAGGCAACAATTAGTGCCCTTTTGGGGATTCTTATTTTCACCCAGTGAGTACCGATGGTCAGAACCCGTGAACTAGTGGGCGGGGGGACGCCTTCATACAGCCAACGGATAGCGTGAAGATATATTGGATTCGATTTGATAAGATTATATAGCATGTGTGAGCAATTGGATTAAGAGCTAAAGATAGAGCCAACCTGGAGAGCTTAATATTAAAGAACCTACTTTGTTTTCCTGCAAGAAAATCATCACGAAATAGAGGAGTGAATAATCTCATTAGTAATGACAATCTCAAATCCTCAAATGAGTGAGGGGAATAAGACATGAGAATACGTGAGCAGCTAGTTATTATGAGCCACACGTTCCGAATTTTTCTATTGTCATCGCTTATTACAGTTACTCTAAGCCAATTCTCTTTCTTGTTCGTCGTAATTGCTCATTCAGGCGTTGTAAGTTTCACCAAGGTTGGAGATTTGGTTGTTTGCTCAACTACACAACTCATTGGCTTGGTGTTATGCTTACATTGAGAAGCAAAGATTAGTCATACAGTCCAATGAATAGTATCCTTTGACAATAGTTGGCATGTTGTGGCTTCCTGTATCGAACCACCATCTGATGCTACAAACAATCACATGGAACAAGTATTATCAAACCATAATTTGCCAATTCCACATGTGGAATCCAACGAAGACTAGAATTTGAGGTCATCCTATTTCTTTCAGATAGCAAAGTGTCTCTTGTGAGAGAAGATTTACAAGTGTTGTTTGTGTAATTAAAGACCAAGTTTTGTGGAGGTGAAGTTTTGTTTTAAAAGAAAGACCACGTTTTGTATGGAGGAGTTTTCTCGATTATAAGTGAATGTTTTTTTTAAGTTATAAGGGTGCTAAAGGGTGTTTGTCATGGTGTTATAAAAAAAAAATTGTTAAGGAGTTATAAGGTTTTGTATGGAGAGATTTCTCCATTAATTGTAATTGGAGTTATAAGGGTTTTTTTTTATTTTTCCTTCAACATGTAAATGTGTTATAAGGGTTTTTTTTAATAGATTGTAAAATGAGTTATAGGGGATCATCCTACATGATAAAATTGCATATTTGTATTTTCATTCTTGAACCACCCGAAATTGAATAAGGGGGTCCTAAGATCTTTGTGTGCGTTGAAGTCATTGGTCATCTCTCTTCCATATTCTGCATCATGGAAAGAATTGAAGAAATATTTACAATATTACACAGATTAATTAACTCAACTACGGAATCTACAATTGCAATAAACAAGTGCACTCTTAGTATAGTGATTAATTTTTTACAAGTAACGCACAAGAATTTTGATATGTTCAAACTTCAAAACAAAATGTTGTCTGATGAGTTAAGCTTGCTTTGACACCAACAATGTGATTTCAATAAACAAAATGACATCAAGGATGAAAATAATGAATACACTCACTTGACTAGTGATAACACTCATAAACATGAAGATGAGTTGGATGAAGTCCCTATGTCAGAAAAAGTTGTGGACAAATGTGGCAAAGGAATTAGAATTGTTCGACCATGGGAAGAATTATGCTTTAAACGAAATCAATATGGACTAGGATATGAAAAGGATGTTGACAACCTTTTTCATATTCGTAATTATAGCAAACCTATTTGCTTTGTGAGAAGAGGATTTTTGAATGATGATAAGAAGACAAAACTTGAGGATATTGATAAGGAAAAGGTATAGGATATTGTTGATGATGATGTTAAGGAAAAGGTATAGGATATTACAATCATGATGTGATATCTTGAAGGGGCAACTTTGTAATTAAAGACAAGTGAAGAAGAACCTTTCTAATTCAAGACAGAACGGCCACACGGGAGATGTTGGTTAACGACATGAAATGAAGGGATGTATATATATAGACAGACTTCGATTTTCGTAAGCACACGAAACTAATGGATTTATATACAGAGGCACTCCGGTTCAGGTAAGCACATGAAACGAAGGGATTTATATAGAGACAGTCCGATTGACTGGAACTGCCTCGTCTATTCAATCTGAGTCATATTCGCAAAAGCCAAATATTACCACGAGACAAGCACGGCATTGACCAAGTTTCACTTGCCTAGTTTCAATGAATGTTTTGACCACTTTCGGTTTTCAGCTACATTTTAAACGTGCACTGTAAGAAGTCCGTAGTGGGCGGTTCCACCAACCATATCTCATTTGTCTAATACGTACTTTCACGCGCAAAGTTATGTTGTTTTTAACCGCTGGTTCACATCATGGACGGACTATCCGGCCAAATGACATGACAATTTTGTTGAATATACGGACTGCTCGCTTGGAATACTAATTGGAGTATTCTAAATACTAAATATTAGATTTTTTAAAGTTTTTTCTGCGTTTTGCGATCAATTTTGTTCCCACACATCCAATAAGAAATTTAAAAGAAGGATGGAACACATCTAAGAAGAAATTTAAAAGAATTCTCACCTTGTTTTTTATCCTCCTTGACCTCACTACTATTTGCAATTTCAATCTCTAGGACGTTGTATTCTCCACATATGGAGCACCTTGTTTTGATCGTCCTTGACCTCACTGCACTTTTTCAACATGTTGCTACTGGGTGTCGGTGGTTAGTCGTGGTTGCTGAGTCCATGACCACATATTGATTGATTTTCTCCGATTGATTGATTTTCTCCAAGCCCTTCTAATGGCTTTTAGAGATTGTTGCATGCATCACTTTAGCGTAGTTATTGGTAGTGATTTTTTTTTTTCATTTCAGTGGTATTAGTGTTAATAGGGGAACCATCTGCCATATCTCAGTATTGTTTTATAATTACTATATAAAACATGCTAAACGATTTCAATATGAATATCAGGGTTTATGTTACTCTTAACTAATTACTATTTACATAATTATTGTATCCACATATGAAAAGGCTTTGTTTGATGTTTTAGAGTTCTTACAACGTTTATACTTGGGACAAATCTTATAACCGCAAGCCTTTGAAATTAAAAATAAAAATCTCAAGTCCATTCCCTACAATTATTTATTAGGGTTGGGCTTCATTTCAATTTGGACAAAGGTATTTGATTTTAAAATAAAAATTGAAAATGAATTTCACCACAATTTCAGCTACATATTAGATTAAGTGTGTAGGGTCTTTAAGATTTGTATTTGGTTAAGTGTGTCGGGTTTTTAAGATCGATTTTGTGAGTAACCCCAAGCACATCATAGAATTAATGGGTTTTGTTAGCATTAGGAGTTACCCTTAGATTGTTATAAGGATATGAAGAATTAAATCAAATTTGATAGGTGGATCACGAACACTGAGTCACAAAGGGAGAAGGAAACAAGCTGATGCAAATCAGTAAGCTACATCATTGAGCATGGAGTCATAAACACCCTGCAAATCAAAGGAAATCAAACTGCATACCAGACATAAGGTTTGTTTAATGATGGATAAAAGAATGGAAAAGATGACAAAAGTAGAATATCCACTATGGAGGGATCCTCTCTGCAAAATAGATTGATAAATGCTTGAGAAAAAAAATTGATTAACAAGCTAGCTACAACAAATCCTTTGTTGATCGGGATCCATTAATCAAAGACACCCTTTGATCTTCAAAATCTGCAACACATTCAAGCAAGATGAAAAATTCTGAATAGAAAACTGAAAAATTAACAATCTGATAGAACAACTCTCATGAATCTTCCATGGCAGAAAAAAATTACAAACAGAATGCCCTCAGGCTTACATATAAGTATACACAGGAAAACTGACCCCCAATCCGTCTTGAGCCTTTCATGGATCATGGAATGAACCCTTTTCTTTTGTTAGGATTACAATATATAGGATGTAATTACAAATCCTTGATTCCTTCCCCAAGGTAGTCAAATTTACTAAAAATAGAAACTATTACATGATTATAGGATCTGAAATAGAAAGCATACTAATATTTAATTCTAGATCCTACTTTTTAGGATTCTATTTTTGACCAACTAAACATGTGCTAACTGAAGAGAAAATCATGGGATTTGATAGAATAATATTCACACTTCATCATCCAACCAAATTTGGGGTTGTCCTTGCCACATTGAAGCTTCATCAAATTGAATTCTAGAAATCAGTCCAATTTCACAACGCACTTTCACTGCAAAGATTTTGAAGTTAATGTTTTTTAACTTTTCTCCCAAATGAAAAACTGAGTTGGGCTGATTTTTTATCAACAAATTAATGACATTATAATGCTTCTCCTCAAAAAAATTCAGCAAAACCCAGATCGCCTTTTAGAATATATGTTAGAAATATAATTTCATTGTGTACAAGTTTCCTACAGAACTGTTGCTACAGGAAATTTTTTAGTGTGCCCGAATTCCTTGCGAAATATTTTTGCTTGATTGTTTTGAACTTCAAGATTTGTTTTAGCTATGTATAATATGTATGATGGTTTCATCCTATGCATTTGATGAACTTAAACCGTACCATATCTATTCCATAAAAAAAAATGATCTCAATGGAGAATTTCAAAACCCAAGCTGCAACATATGTATACATTAGGTTTCTTTTACAAGCGTGTAGCTTAAAGGGAAATGAAGAGTATGCCAACAATTTGTGTCTTTGAGGAAATGTCACAATTGTATAACAATAGCCCCTTGTGATAGAATTGCTAGATAACTTCAATAATCTTTAATGTCAATTGGGACCAAAGAATAATATGTTCATTTGAAACCATTTAGAGCTATCCATGTGAGACCTTCATGACTCCTTAAGCTGATCAAACACTAAAGAAAACCTCCATAAAATGAAACTCTAGCTTAAAACAAAGACAAGGTTAAACACCAAAACTGTTGTTTTTAATCAATGCTTCTTTCTTTCCATTTTGAAGTAATTATGCAAGTGGTATAGGAAGGTAGACATAGTAGAATTGCACTTGTTTTGGAAAAAAAAGTAGATCTTGTCAATCAAGAATCTTTGAAAAGGCCAATGCTCTTATTAATTCTCAATGTAGTCTTTTTCTTTTGCTCGTCAGGTTCCATGGTTGTAGATGGAGGGTAGAATAGTAATGGGAGGCCTAGGTAAAAACAAATATTCAATAGTATGTAGGAGATTTGGAATCCTTAGGGTTTAACTAAGGAACATGAAATTTCGTAGGAACCGAAAATTTTGCAGTGACCAGAATTTTGCAACGAGCAAAGTTAGATACTTTAAAAAAATGGAAATAACAACTTTTAAAAACCCGATTCATAGCTCAATGACTTTTCCATTGGGACAAAATTGACTCCCATGATTAAAACCCATGATTTATTATCGTTATGTAGATAAGGAAATTATGCAGCAATTTGACAGCTTGGCATCGCGAAATGGTAGGATCTTTTCCAACGAGCTTTAAAGTCAGAAATGTACAATTTTGATTTAAAGTCCTAAGTAAAACTTTAGCAAGCTTTTTTGACCTAACATTTTTTATGTGGTAACATTGGATCCAAAGGGGATGGAGTCCTCCATGCGAGGCTCTAGGAACACAAACCAATGCCCTCCTTTATGAAAATATGAAACTTGCAATTGTCCATCATGCATTACAGTCAGTCTGTGCTTGCGACCTATGTCATGCTCATGCAGCCTTGAGAGCACCTCTGATCATTTATTGAAAACTAAAAAACACTCATGCACTGCTAATTGAAAACAACTACAACTCAAAAGCTCGGGAAGCGAAATTATTTTCTACACAATCCTACTCTAACCAACTGACAAATTTTCTTAGGTGTAAGAAAACTTCCACAATAACCATTCAAATAAATTTGTGATAGAATGATCCTCATCTCTACAATTGATCAATAAATGGCAACAGAGACATAATAATAGACACAAAAATTCCTTTGGAAAATCATACTCACCTTCAAGTACTGGTGGTATGATGAAATCTAAAAACTTCAAAAACATTGAAAAATGAGACTCCAACACAACTGCTATTGGGTCTTTAAAATCAAGAGAAAAAACTTGCTGATCCAGAAGATATGAATTCCACTGCATAAATTCTTTTTTTTTTGAGAAAAAGCTGATCTCCTTGTTCCTTAAACAACATCTCTTGAACATAATTAATTTCCTGACAATCAGGAGCAACACAATTCCTTTGATCATGCCATAAAAATCCATGACCAAAGCTTGAGAGCATAACATAGTTACCAACTTAACGAGAACTCTAGGGGTCAAGTTTTTTACCCGAATTTTAAAATTGGTGGTAGCACACCCCTCCATTTTTAGGTGGTTTTTTTTTATATTTTAAAGTTTCTGATACATAATGTTTCCACTTTTTTTTTAAATGTTTGTTTTTTCATCTATTTTAATTAATCTTTTTTTTCAAGAGTGTTTTTAGTCATTTTTCAATGCTTCTTTCAATGTTAAAATATTTATTTTTCAATGCTTCTTTCAATGTTAAAATATTTTTTTTACATTTTCGAGTTTTAGAAAATAAGATTTACTTTAATAGATATAAAATCATTGTGGTTAAATAACACTATTTTTAAATGTTAACAAAAAATATAATTGAATTTTTGATAAATTAACACTAAAAATCTAAAAAATTGAAAAAAAAAAAAAAAAAAAGATTAAAAAGCAAATTTAGTTAATTACAAAATCAAATAAATCTTGAAAAATTAAAATAGAAAAAACAGAAAACAAAAAAATATATATAAACTAAAACCCAGAAATGAGGTGTTTTTTTAAAGGTTAAAAATACAATTATGGTAAAAGAAATTTAAAAGCATTAACAAAACACATTCTCTCTATATATATTAAAACACCTAAAAATGTGAAATTTAATACAAATTTAAAATTAATAAAAAACCTTTAAATAATAGAATTATGGTAAAATAAATTGGTGAAAGAACTTTTAAAAGCATTAATGTCTATATATTAAAACAAAAATATAATAAAAAAAAAAAAAAAAAAAAAAAAAAAAAAAAAAAAAAAATGTCTATATATATATATATATATATATATATATATATATATATATATATTAAAATTTGCAATGAAATTTTGTGTTTTTTATTTTTTTATTTTATGTGTTTTTACTAAAAAAATTTAGCTTACGGAATTTTAATGTTTTTGTTATTTTAGATATTTTTTTAATATTTTCTTGAATTTTGACATATTTTTAATATATTTTGGTTTTTTTTTCATATTTTTTAGGTTTTGATTGATTTTTTTTTTTTTTTTTTTTTTTTCAAAAAACAAATATTTTTTTAAATTATTGTTTTATTGGGGGAAAATTTTAAATTTTTTTCATTCCTTTTATTTTTATCCAACTTATTTTTAATTTTTTTCTTCCAATTTTGGGTTTGAATTATATATATTTTAAATGTATTGTTTTCATGGCATTATATATTATGTTTTGTTTGGAGTGATAATCTAAGATTTAAAACATGTTGATTACCACTATAAAAAAAATGTCATTTTAATACCCAAATTTAAAATGGGTGCTACAAGTAGCAGTACTTTTCAATTTGATGGTTGATTTTGATTTTGGTTTTAATGGTATTGTGCTAAAAATAAGTTTTGAATATATATATATATATATATATATATATATATATATATATATATATATATATATATATATTTAGCGTTTTGAAAAAAAATAATTTGTATAATACATATTTTTATTTGAGTTAATGTCGATTTTTAATACATTTTTTTATTTAGGTGTCGATTTAAAGTTTTTTCTGAGCTACTGTATGTGTTTTGAAAGCCATGTTTGAAAAACATTGTAATTTTGACCCCGTTTGAAAAAATCATGCTATCGGTAGCACCACTGTTTGATTTGGGGGTTGATTTTCATGTTTTTTTTGCAAAAATATGGGGTTTTGGGGCCAGAGTTCTCATTTTGAGGTCACAATTCTTATTAAGTTAGTAATTTTGTTACATGTGATCACGAACGTCATCATAAACCAACAAGGGATGTTGATTTCCAATATAATTAGTAAGATAATTTGAAACAACAACTTGTTTCTCCTCAACACGTTGATTATAACCTACTACAAAACCATCGTTATTGGAAAATTCAAGAAAATTCATGACATAATCAACCCTCTGCTCAAAATGAAAAGGGCCAAGATTCAAATCAGCTATTTCTTGTTTATGTTCATTCTCATGTTCTTCGACATTCAACGCTCCATCCTCAATCTCATCTGAAAACTTCCCACATGCTCAAAGATTGTCTTTTATCTCCTGAGCATCATTAAACATCTGCTGCAAGGTCATAGAATTTCTCTCCATGAGATAAAGAACTAGATCAGGGTGTTGTTCTATAGTATATTGCACCATGGAAGCAACTCCAGAATGTTGAATTTCCATAGGCATGTTGAGATAAAGGTTATAAAATATTCTATTGAACATCACAACAACCTCATCCTTCTCTCTTCTTAAAACATAAAATTTGGAAAGAAATTGATCATAGAATTTGTTTTCACCCCAGTATCTCAAAAATACATTGTAGTCCATGAACAAATGGAACAAGCTGCCATATTTCTAAACCATAAAGCAACATCTCCAAATAAGGATTTGCAGAATATTCTCATAACTACATCCTCATGTATAATTTCAAAATTATCAATGAAGTTTTCAAAAGCTACCAGATGTTTCTCAGCTGCAACTTGGTGTCCTCCATTGAACATAGGGATATAATCGATAAAATTGGGAGGATACTCATGAAGGATAAGTGGCAGCCTTAAAGGTTTAAAAAACTCCCTTCTTGTTATGGACTAAACTTCAGTGGGATGAAAGTAAATTTCAACAGGATGATTGTAAGTTTCAACAGTAATGGTAGAAGGTAATGAATCATCTCTACTATCTACAAAATGACAAGAATTATAAGGTTCAGGATCTATGAGTATATGCACATCGTCTTTCTCATGTGTTTCAGATGAAGTAATAGGGTCAACATAAATAATGCAAGATGAATTCAAACCTTCTTCTTCCAATAAGGGATATATAAATGAAGGTTTATGATCATCATAGTAAACAAAGAAAGGATGATTTTCCTGATATGTGAAGGAAAATACAAGAAAGAGATGATGAAAAATAACATAAGTTCCTGAACAAAAATTATGTCTTGATACTTGGAATTCCTGTGTCTTCCTTTCATTTTTTTGTCTGAGCTCATTCTTCAATGGAGTCTTGTAACTTGATTTGAATCCCCATGAATTTCTTCAAATTTGTGGAGTCACCAGGTGAAATACCGCAGTATGTTCTATCATCAATCAATGTTCACCATCAAGAACTTGTCGTAGTCTTTGTTGTACAACCCAAGGAATATATCTTTGTTTCTTTGTTCCGTGACAGTGGTGCCAAAAATATTAGCACTAGGAGTTACCCTTAGACTGCTATAAGGATAATCCCAATACCCATTAGAATATGGACAATTAAATAAAATTTTGTAGGTGGATCAACAAGACTAAGCGAGAAAAGGAGAAGGTAGTATGCTAATGCAAATAAATAGGCTACACCATTGGGCATGGAGTCATAAACATCCTGCAAATCAAAGCAAATCAAGCTCCATACCAGACATAAGGTTTGTTTAATGATGGATAGAAGAATGGAGAAGATGAAAAAATTAGAATATTCACTAGGAAGGGATCCTCTATGCAAAATAGATTGACAAATGCTTGAGAAAAAAATTTGAATAGAATGCCAAGTACAACATATCCTATGCTGCTTAGGGATCCATTAATCAAAGATAACCTTTGATCTTAAAAATATGCAATATATTCAAGCAAGATGAAAAATGTTGAATAGAAAACAAATAAATTAACAATCATATAGAACAACTCTCATGAATCTTCCATGGAAGAAAACAATTACAAACAAAATTCCCTCAGGCTTACAAATAAGTATACACATGAACACATCTCCTAAAGCTCTCTTGAGCCTCTCTTGGATCATGGAATGAACACTTTTATCTTTTTATCATTACATATATAGGATGCCATTAAAAATCCTAGATTCCTTCCCCAAGGGAGTCAAATTGACTAAAAATAGAAATTGTTACATGATTATAGGATCTGAAATACAAAACAAAATAATATTTAATTCTAGATCCTACTTTTTAGGATTATGTTTTTGACCAACTAAACATGTTCTAACTAAAGAAAAAATTATGGGATTTGATATAATAATATTCACACGTCATCATACAACTCAATTTGGGGTCTTCCTTGTTGAAATAAGGTAACTGCAAAGAGTATTCTTATTATTATTTGATATATTATTCATTGGATCAATCCCCATTGTGGATTGATCATGTCAGTTATTGTAATAGGACCAAATCCCCTTTTGTGGATTGGTCAAATGATAATTATAATAGGCATAATAAGGAGTCGGCCCCAATAGATATTAAAGAGGCCCCAAAAAATATTAAAGGTGGTTATAACCACCCAGTTCGAAGAAGTCGGCCCTGCCAGTGAAGAGACACTTCACACGTGCCATTCTAATATAAATAAGGAGGCTATCGCCTCACTTAGATACACAACTCACTTGCTCATTTTGAGAAACAAGTTTCGGATCTGCTATTAGAGAAGAAGGAGAGAGAGTGGCGCATATCAGGGAGAGGATCTTCTGCATTAGTTTAAGATATCTCTTGGCATTGTATTGGCTATCTATATTAAGGAATTTTTCCTGGGTTTTCTTCCCCTAGAGGGTTTCCTAGGATAAATGTTGTGTCTCTTGTGATTGTGTATTTCTCAGTGATCTTGGATTATGCTATTGTTATCTAATGAAATGAAAACTATAATAATGGCTTAAACATTAACATGGAATCAGATCCAAGCTGAAGGAAGCATCTTTCACAAGAGTGAAAAATGTCACTATTGTTGTACATGAAAGTTAGGTCTTTTTTATGGTAAAGCGTTTCAGCCCCAAAACTATCTAGAAAAGTGTGCCCTCCCCTAAGGATCACTTTGGCACTCTCAACGCACCTTTTCAGTGGCTGGCTCTCCCAGAAAGTGAAACCCTAGTTTCACAAAGTACCAGAAGTACCAAAAAACTAGTGTACCCGAAGTACGAGAAGTACGAGAGGTACCAGAAGCACCAGTCCAGAAATCTACAGATCAAATTTGGAGGAGAAAAAGTTGGATTTTCTCAAATCCAAACACACCAGGATACTCGCCTCAGCCAAGCGCACCTCCTGGTAAGTTCATATTTTGATTTTGAGCACTTTCATTTTTTGGTCATTTTCCTAGCTCCAGGTAAAGAAGTCTGCAAGCGTTAAGCTTCTTGACAAGCTATAAGGAGTGGAAAAATTTTGTGCCTAGATATGTATAAGACTGGCCTCATTCTTTAATAGAATGACCTAGCAATATTCATCAAATAAGAAGTATCGGAACCCACAGATGTTGCAGAAAAGGCAAAGCATCAAAAGGACATAATCAACGCCAAAAGAATCATTGCAGATTCAATCAAAGACCACCCGATTCCTTATGTGTCATCTAAGAAGACTCTGAAAGAAATGTTTGATGCCTTGACCAGATTATATGAAGGAAATAACATAAACCGAGAGATGAATCTAAGAACTCAACTGAAGAATACAAGGATGCAGAAAGGAGAAACGATTCAAGAATACTTCTCGAGAATCTCAGAATTCAAAGAATAGCTAGAAGCTATTGGAGATACCATAGACGAAGACGAACTCACAATGACGACCCTAAATGGTCTCACAAGACCTTGGTATGTATTCATCCAAACGATATGTTCTAGAACGGAGAAACTTAAGTTTGGTAGTCTATGGGAAGAATGCATCCAAGAAGAAACAAGAGTAGAGAATCGTGAAGCGTTACTAGAAAGAGATGATGATCAAGCCCTAGCTACTCACACCAAAGGAGGAAGGAATAAACCCTACTTCAAAAAGGAGACTCATAAAGAGCCTCAACAGTCAAACAGATTCAATCATAAAGAATCTTATCCAAAGAGATTTCAGAAGAAAGGACAACAAAAGGAAAGGGACTACTCATTTGTACAATGCTATCATTGTGACAAGATGGGACACATTGTGAAGTTTTGTCTAGCCAGATGAGAATAATACAAAATAAAACATAAGAGGCTCCATGCCCATGTAGTCGAAGATGAAGAGCCACCCGGAAAGATGATAAGAGAGCAGATCAAAGACCATGTCTTGATCTCGTCCCTCTTAGGATCTGTAACACCTGGAGAAGACACTTGGCTCATTGATAGTGGTGAATCCAAGCACATGATGAGACAAAGGAACATTCTCTCTTGTATCTCAGAAAATAAGTTCTCTCAGAAAGTGACTCTTGGAGATGATTACCAATATCCCATCAAGGGAGTGGGAGAATCAAACCATAAACTGAATTCAGGGAATTCACTAAAAATGAAGGACGTATTATATGTACCAGGCTTGAAGAAAAACCTACTCTCCATTTAAGATTTAGAAAAGAAATGCTTCAGAGTTGCCTTTATAGATGGAGAAGTTATTATGTGGGCTAAAGGAGAAACCTTAAATGAAGCAATCATCATTGGAAGTGAAGAAAATGGTTTGTATAAACTAAAGGGTCACTCAAAGGCTGCCATGACCCACACCATTGAAAACTCATGTGAACTTTGGCATAGAAGGTTAGCCCACATCAACTACAAGGAACTACCATACATATGCAAAGCGGTCACAGGTTTACCAGAACTCAAAGGTGACC
>SNQJ01S0108304.1:0-23067 GCA_010110895.2 Picea sitchensis
AACCCATATGGATGGTATGGTATGGTATGAGATGAGTGATAATGATGATTTAAATTTATTTTTATTATTATATTAAAAATAATTACCTAATGAAAATGATAATGAAAATTTATTATTATTATATTAAAAATAACCACTAGATTATAATGATGATCTAATTCATTTTTATGATTATATTAAAAATAATCATATTAATTATAATAATCATCTAATTTTATTTTTATGATTATATTAAAAATAATCATATTACTTTTATAATCTAGTTTATTTTTATAATTATATTAAAAATAAGAGGAAACACATGTTCTTAACCATTAAGCTTCCTCAAACTGTATGAGAATTAATATGAAAATTACTCCTCTTAAATAATCATATGAGGTCACATTATTTTACCCAATGAATAATTTTAATATTAATTTTTTAAATATTAATATATATTTTATTATGATTATATATATTAATATTAAGATTTTTATATTGAATAACTATATAAAATAAATGTTATTTTACTTAATTATATTTTCTTATATAAGTGAAGCTCCTTAGATCTAATACTTCACTCGGCTGAAATGGCTCCTAGAGCCCGAGTCCTAAACTGTTGCCTGATATATTTGTTTATATGTCTGCAGTAGACGTTTCTGGGATGTCCATCTCCATGGGGTGTATGTCGTCCCCTCTATATTCTATGTTTTTATTTTGTCTCTCTTCTTCAACATCTTTGTCTGTTGCTTTCTCTGCTTGTTCCGCTGCCGCTTTTTCCACTGTTGCTTGTTCCTTCTACTTAACTTCTCGTTTTGTTGCTGCTTTTGCTTCTGCTTCATATTTATCTTTAGCTTTGTCAACCTCAATGTTTCACTTCTTCTTGCTTGCATCATTTTTCTTTTTTAATACTTTTTCTTTGTCCCTCCTCTTTTTATCTATTGGTACATCTTCGTCTTCCTCTACAGATCCCGAGTGTGTTGAGATGGAAATAGGGGGATATTTCCCATCTTCCTCTTCCTCTTCCTCCTTCCTGTCTGCTTCTCTTACTTTTTCTTCGTCTATGATTCTTCCCTTTGGCTAGCCATGCTTGTTGAATATATCTTCATCACACATCCTGGCGTTATGGTGTACTTCTTCTTCTTCCCAAAGATATGTAGTATACTCATAAGGCAGCGCAATCTTGTTGAAATGCTCACTCACAATATCCTTGGGATCATGTCTCTTAAATCGCTCTTCCCCAAAGTGATAGGAAAACATGGTATTTTCCTCCTCTTGGGCCTATTTAGTATATTCAAAGAAATAGTTTCGAACATCCATAGGTAGAGGGGGGCAAATTGCTTTCTTCAATCTATACAAAATCCCCCTAACTCTGTGTATAATGGTTTGATATGCTACTTCCTGGAGAACAAGCTTGTTGAACACGAACTGTGGAAGCAAGTGTGGTGGTTTCTTTGCACCATATATTCTTACGTAAGTATCGTTCTCCAAGAGGTACCAGTTCCCGATCCTCCTTATAACTTCTATGGCATTTTCAGTCATGCACGGGGGAGTGATGAAAAATGTGAACTCGTATAGTGGAGCGAGAAAGTGCTCACATATCCTTTGGTACTCCATACAATATTTGTGCTCCCAGAGCACCTTACAATATATGTGAATTGCAGGGTTAGATGGTAACCAACTTCACCCCATGTTAGGGTACATGTGAGATATGCACATGATGTCCAAGAGGTATGAGGACATATGGAAGCTCGGGATAATGTCCCTGATTTTGCTTATTTGACCGCAGAGATAAATTTCGTGAGTTTCTCAGATAATATATCTCCCCAATTGAATGATGCCCCTTCATCTACACAGTGATATATTGGAGGCATGTAGGATAAGGGAAATCGTGTCACATTAGGTTCCTCGTACAATCTGCACAACATGGCTACCAAATATTGGTAGGGTCTTCTTAAGGCGCTCGTGGGGTATCCACCTTTAGGTCTGTACTTAAATTGCTTGTCTTCCTTATGCCACTTGGGGAGCATATCCTTAGGTGTGTACTCAACCTTGTTCAGGAGTTTACCATTCAATCTTTTGCTTCCCTCTTCAATATGATAGAATTTGGCCAAATACTCTGGTCTAAAAGAAGCTATGGGTTCCTTTCTTGTGTTGCAGAAGTATCTATTGCTTATCTCAGTGTTCTTCAGAATCCAGAAGATGGCATATGCGCAAGGGAATATTGTTGGGTGTGTTGCTACTCTAAAGATCCATGATTTCTTGATATTCCTGAAAACTTGAAGCTCATCGAAGTCTTCAGCTTCGACAAAGAAATTAGATTTCTTGAAAATGTGATAGATTTCTTCCCATTTCAATGTTTCTCTGTTTTTCTCCAAAATCCTTGTTGTATCATCATATGTGGCTCCAATAATCTCTAATTCTCCTTCTACTTGTTGTGTACTTCCATATGCTTCGACTCCGGATGCTTTGCCTACCATTTTATTTCGAGGTGACATGTTTGACCCTGCCAAGAAATATAAATTTAGGGCACATATTAGGACATAACATACAATTCAATGAAACTAAAGGATTTGAAATACCAGAGGAGTTATTAAGACTATTATGAGACAAAGAATCGCCCTCTGAGGATGTCAGGATGATGGTAGGCATGCTTTAGCAATTTAGTAAAAACTTGAGGAGGAAAGGGTGAAGTTGAGTTTAGAAAGGCAAAATCGGAGGTACAGAGATTAAATTCTCCGATGCAAATCGACGTAGTTCATACTAAGTGTTCCGATGCATGTGGGAAATTGCTTGAAAAAGGTTATGATCGGAGAGGTTAAGAACAACTCCTTTGATGTGCATCGGAGGAGTTAGTTCCAATTGTTCTGATAATCCATCGAAAGAGTTTGTTTCTGAGCTCCCAAAACCTTAAGTAGATCAACGAAGTTAATTGTAACCCCTTCGATTATATCGAAGAAGTTAACAGGGACTCCTCCAATATAATCAGAGGAGTTACTGTTAAAAGTTCTGAGTGACTGAATAGTTTGAAGAAGTCGCCTGCAACTCCTCCGATCGCATTGGAGTTAGTAAGAACTCCGCCAATGAGGTTGGAGGACTTAGCTACAATACTCCCGATGGAAAGAACCCTAATCGGTTCATAGGGAAAGGGTGCGTATTTTTCTTAGCATTATTGTGTTTGGGCATGAGTCTCGGATCGGGGTTCCAATGGAGATCCTACCAAGAGGCGTCTGCAAGATTCAGAAAGACAATGTAAAGCAATCACCTTAATCCTAGGTGAAAACACGGTCATAATCATGGAGGATACTAAAGAAAATGTTGGATGCTAGTTAAGAGATAGCGTGGAGAAGAAAATCACAGAGAGAAAAATGAAGAATAAACCCTAACCCTAACCCTAGAAAAATAAAAATGGAAATATTCCCTTACCTGGCAACTTGGTGCCACATGGAGGGTGCTGACTAACTGTGGGTCCGAACAAGAATGACTTGGTGTGCTCTATGGAACTCTCTTCAGCTCGTCTCCTTTGACAAGATAATGGAAATCACTTTGTAGTCATTTATATCGACTCAAAATAATTCTTGCATTAAATGTGTGGTTGGTCAAGTGGTTGAGGTCAAAGGACTTGTAAACACGTTCTTCAATGAACATCGGAGAGTTTAGTGGAAAGTCCTCTAATGTTCATCGAAGGACTTGTTCTCAAGTCTTCTGATGTCATCAGAGATCCTGGGGGAAACTCGTCTGATGTGAACTTCTCTAATTAAGGTCATTGCTCCCCTTACCATTTTGCATGAATCCTTATGAAATAATTTCTCTTCTTTCGACTAATCTTTAGCTTGACTCTAGTAGTAGAGACTAGACTTAGTAAGGGATATGTCTCTCTGACCACTCTTGAAAAGCAATGTTTTTAGTGTCAATTCCAGGACATTCAATATAGGGTTCTAATCGGAACTCCTCTAATTAAAGCCACCATTACTCCCCTAACCATTTTGCATGAATCATGAATCCTTATGAAATAGCTTCTCTTCTCTTGACTAAGCTTTAGCTTAACTCTAGTAGTAAGGGATATGTGTCTCTCACCACTCTTAAAAACAATGTTTTTAGTCAATTCCAACACTAAACTTTTCCAATTTCACAAATTATAACATTATAAATAAATTCATAAACACATTTTTATTAAAACCACTCCATTCTACACTTCAATTTTCAAAACATGTAATTCCAACCATTCCACTAAATGACAAAAAATTCAATAATGTTGTTATTGAAACTCACCCAAAAGTAATCATTGTCTGCAATTTCCACGATATCATTGTATGCAACAATATTTCTACGATGTTGGCCTTTTACGTAGACCCCAAAGCATCTTGTGATTTAATTGCATGCACAGCAGAACGGAAAGCTCTCAGACGGTGTGCATCTTGTCTTTCACAGCGGGAATTCCGGGTCCTTTCTCTGTCTCCGTCGAACGTTTTTTTACTGCAAGCTTACCAGATTCTGGAGAGGTCGCCCAAAATGAGTGAAACCAAATTTCACCTGCAAATTGTTTTTCCCAGTGACTTCCATCTTTTCCATTGTCACGTTAATTTATGATAAAATAAGATTGTACCGGCTCCTTTCTGTCTCTCTCGAACGCGTTTTGACTGTAAGCTTCCCGCAGTTGGTTTCCAGGTAGACACACATTCCTCTAAGAGAATAGATATGCACATAATGCTCTGGCAATCATAACGATATGACATTTTAACAATCACAAGAAGACTCCACGTGACAACACGATGATATTTTCGCTGAAATTTAAAACAGCGAAAATAAAGTGACAGAAACGTAAAAGCAGCAAGAAATTGTTTTTAAAATAGAAAGCAGAAATCAAACTATTGTAAAGAAGAAATGAAAAACAGTGAAAAAAAATTAAAGCAGAGCTAGTCTACTAGTATACAGAAAATCCAGACAGCATTAAAACCTTCAAGTTGGTTCCATGTAATGTTTCAAGTGAGAACCGTTAGTGTTGTAGGAGAATAATCATTCATGTAAGCCTTTTAGAATGTAAGAGTTCGTACCCATGACAATAAGATCTTAAAAGGACCCAGCCATAACTTTTGAACTTTCGAGTCAATTGATAACCTTTTAGAGTACACGATTAGATCATCAAGATAGACATGAATAACCTTACCGATCAGATCATCGAAATTTATTTGCACAGGTCTTTTAAAAGTGGTACCCACATCTAATAGGCCATAAAGCATACGTTCGTAAGTCAAGTTACCCTAATGAGTAATAAAGGTGGTTTTATATTTATCTGCCCTTTTTACCTTGATTTGATTGTAACCAGAAAAACTGTCAAGTAAGGACATCATTTGTGACCCTGCAACCTGTTGCAAAATCATTTCCATGTTAGGGGGAGGAAAGTGATCTTTTATACTAGCTCGATTTAATGCGCGAAAAACAATGGGTAATCTGATATGACCGGTTGTTTTCTGAACAGGAACCAAATTTAAAACCCATTCAGAATACTTGACCAGAAATATGATTCCAGCCTTCAAGATTTTTTCTAACTCCTTTCGAATAGTTGCTTCCAGTGCAGGGTTGATAGGCCTTTGTTTTTGCCTAACTAGTTTTATGCCTTCCTTGATGGGGATTTCATGTTGTATAAGACCAGGATCAAAACCACGAAGATCCTCATAAGACCAAGAAAAAAATCTTGAAACTCACCAAGTAGTTTGGAAAACTTCATTTTCTCTTCATCTGAACATTTGACACCTATTTTCACATTCTTTGGAGCCTCGAGTGTCCCAATGTTCAAGGAGATGGTTTCACCCACCTTCCTTTTTGACTCCTCTTCTTTTTTTTTTCTCTTTGTTACCTACATCACTCGATGAAAATGAACTCTCTAGAGGAGTCAAGCCTTTAAGGATCTTGTTATCTTCTATGGATATAATTTCCTTGGGCTTAAAAGGTTCGTTTTGAATGAAAGCATAGATGCTCTCATCGCTAGGGAAGATCTTCCAAGACTCTATATTTTCAGGGATATGTGGATGATATAGGGATTGAAATGTGAAATCAGGTTTGTGTGGCAGAAGTTATCGATTAGGAGAGGCTGCAAAAATAGCTAACCTATCAGCCATTGAGTTTAACTCCATCTTATCATGAGTAATGTTGAAAGATAAAAGGTTCGAGATAAGTGCCCAAATAGTTTGGGTGTATCGTTTCATCAACTTGTTTCTAGGAGAGTATATATTACATACAAGGTTCACAATAAGCTCGGAATCCCCAAAAACTAAAAGGTGACCACAACCAAGATTATAGGCATTTTCAATTCCTAATAATAAAGCTTCGAATTCAGTGACATTGTTCGTACAAGAAAATTCCAACCTATAAGAAAAGTTATGGATTTTTCCTACAGGAGAAATCAATATAATGTCAGCTATGTTACCTTCATTAGAGCATGAACCGTCCAAGTGCATGTGCCACATACCATCATCTAAATCAATTTGTTCCAAGGAAATGTTATCCTCCTCAGCAAAGATGGAATACACTCCTAGGTCCTCTTCGATATAGTTCACATTAGGTTGTGGGACACTCTCAATGTAGGGTGAAATCCTTCCCTCTCTAAGGACTATAATGTTTTTACCATTCCGAAGAACGGATAAATGTGTCCCCTCGAGTGAAAGGTATCCACCTGTCAAAGCTTGTCAATCTCTTCCCAAGATGATTGAATAATTGCTAACTGGCATATCAATTACCTGAATACTAAGGGTTGTTATTATTTCAGGATGTGTGCACAAAACTAAGGTCACCTCTTTAATCTCACCTATGGTTGTTTGTTGTAGACTATTATAAGAGATCATGCTTTTGGCATTTTCGTTTGTACAAGACAATCCTATCTCTTCCATAATAATCTTCAACATCACACTTGGGCCCGAACCGCGATCAATGAGGCAACAATGGGCGATCTTATCCATGATCTTTACAGAAATATAAAAATGGGGATTTTTTATAGGGTATCTAAAATTATGTACACCTACTTTATTTACAGACGAATCCTCTTCGTTTACCTCTTCAGAAAGGTTGGCTACAACTGAAGCTTTTCCTTCCATGAATTGTTTCAAATGCCTCTGTTGTTCAAGGATGACAACCATGTCCAGAAGGGTTTCATTTTCTTTGATGTTGGCCAATTGATTTAGGATATTGTATTTGGAAGAGGGGACAGGGGAAGTGATTCCTTAATTGTCAAGAGCTTTAGAAACCTGAGCAGTAGCAGCTGGTGAGGATGAGCTTGGGATAGAATAATTGCGGGGAGGATCAAATTTTCCTTTGGGAGCATAGGATTTGTTCCTGGTATTGATGATCGTGACATCTTCTGGCTCTGCAAAATCTAGGACAGCGATGGTAGTTTTTGGTCTTTTACCAAATATCTTATCTTTGGCGCTCTTCCTTACCTGACATGTGGCTTCCTCATGGTGTTCCTCACAAAAGTTACACTAACTTCGTGGTAAGATAGCTTTAGGATGAAAATTATTTTCAATTGGATTTCTAAAGGGGGGTGCAGAAGAGGATGAAGTTCTAGAGGGAGAAGGGAGACATTTCCCTTTCGCTCATACGCTATCATATGATTATTCATGTCTTGCAAAAGTTGTAAGAGGGTGGACATGTCTATCTGTTTAACTGATTCTCCCTAAGAAAGACCTGTTCTTTCAAGTTGTTCTTCATACTATAAACAAGTATGCAGAGCAGAATCGAGCTTATCAATGACTTTTTCCTCCAGCCTATGATGATAGGGGGAAGGTAATGCATTGTAGTAATGCATGAAAGTGGATTGGTTCTGAGGTCGAATGAGTTCAGAGATTTGATTGTATAACTTAGTGAAATGCAAGTTAAAATATTTGATGGTCTCACCATCCTTATAGGCGATGTTATTGTATTCTCGTAACTTCTCAGTTGGGATTTTAGATTGCCCATAAGTGGATCTGAACCAATAAACTAACTCCTCCCAAGTAGACAGAATCTTAGGAGGGAGGTCAAAGAAATCGGTCACAGCCTTTCTTTCCAAAGAATTGACAAATAAGTGCATGCAGGTATCATTGTCATTTGACCCTATGTTGTGACAGACATTAGAAAATTCCACCAGATGTTCATTTGTAGTGACAATATTATTTCCCAAAAACCTGGGAAGATGCTCTTTGAACTTAGGAAGTGGACGAGTAGCAGGTGTTAGGTTAAGAGGAGAGGACACATGCCAGGATGTGGTTGTGGCGTCTTCTTCAAACTAGAAAATACCATAGTTTTTGATGACTTTGGTGGGGTTTGTGGTAGATTGGACAGGGATATGGTGGCTATATAAGCTAAAAATCACTGATGAACCTGAAGACTGAGAGGAGGAAGCACTTCCAGTGCCACCAGAGCCACCACTAGATGGCATCTTGTGGATGATAGGTAAAGGAGAAAAAGATGAACTAGATGAATCATACAAGGTTCTCCTTAGAGCACTTTGTTGGGTTGATAACACAATGTTCTTTCTTCTTATTTCAGCAATGGGATTAATTTCAGGTGACAAGCCTCTTCTTCTCCTAGAATCACAGGACTCTAAGGACATGAAAGTAAGGCCAAAATTGAAGGAACAAAAGGTTATTCTTGGTTTCTAGGTTGTCTACATCTATCTTCTCGACGTTATTGGGAAATAATGTCTCGTTTAATTTCTTCCCAAGAATGATTAAGTTCAACCCGTGTATTAGCAATGTATAAAATGGTGTCAAACAAATTCAAAGAAATGATGGTCTGATCTTGAAGACCGGGCTCAATATTAGGCTGCCTTGCAACAGGTACAGTCATTAAGAAATAAAACAGTCAAAGAATCAATATCAAAAAAATAGATGTATTCAACGATAATCGAGTGTAAAAATTAACTAGAGAGATATTGAAGATCTCCCCAATATGATCGTCAAATAAATGTTGAGGAAAAGATATGAGATGATCTTACTCAAGCATTTGCAGATCCTACTTGGTTAAAGCAAGATAGACGGGAATATCACCCTATGTTTATAGCCATCAAAATTAATATCCTAACTCACAAGTATTGATTACAAGTGCTTAGGCTAGTTTTTTATAAATAAAAGCTTGCTGAAAAATTCATTATTTATGTGATTTTCTGAACATAACAGTTGCTGAAATAAATATAGAGACAGAAGTAAAGACACCAAGTCAATAGTCAAACAGATGAGACATAAAGCAATCCTTTATTTCATTCCAATTCACCAAAAGAATGGTTCTCTTTACAAAATTTCTTGAGGAAGTTTTGGACCAAAGTCAAACTTAGATGTCCCCAATGAAACATACAAAAGGACTTCTGACAGAAAATCAAAAACTAAACTTTAAAAGATGGACCAACTTGCCATAGATTGTTGTCCACTTGACTTTGCATAATAGCCTTTGGTAGTGATGAAAACTAATTCACAAACAGACAAGTCTACACAGACTATCAAAGATAGATTAAAACCTCTGAAAAACAAGTATCTGAATGATGTGATTCAACCCTGAATCTTCTTGTCTGCAATAAGACCCTGCTATCATAAAAAATAATTAGGCTTCTAATGAATCAAGGAATTAATGAAAAATGAACTATCTCAATAAAAACTCCAAGAGCAAACCTTAGTCTGCTTCTCCTTCTATTCTCTCCTTTTGTTCCTCCCTTTCCTTTTGCCTTTAAGAAAATAAGAATTGGTTGAAGTAGTTGAACTACTTCCTTAGTTAAGTTAACTAAACTCAACCAAATTTTTAGTTATGGGGAAAAGTAATAAATCATAATAAGGGTTTTTAAATAAATAGTAACTAGTAGGTGGGACCCCTTGTGGCTCCCTTTAGATTTTATCAATCATAACACAACTAGTTAATTAAACAAAACATCCCTCCTTGTGACTCCCATCATCACATTCATATTTGATAATTTATCTCAATGATATTTGAAATTATTTTCAAAATATATTACTCATATATCCAAAAATAACATGTTGTCCAAAATTTCTAAAGTCAACTGTCATCAAGAATAAATAAAATAAGAACTCAAAATCCATATTTCCCACATTGGGAGGAAATCCTTCCCTTGTTGTTGTTGTCACCTTTCAATCTCTCTAAATTTTCCCTAGGCTATGTGGAGACTTTAGGCCTAATCTCGTTGATCACATGAGAGAAATCATCCCTCAAATGCATGCGGGAGGACACAGATTTATCAGAGCCATTGGAGGTTGAGGAAGAGGTAGAAGTGGCTTTTCCTTTGTCAGGGGCATGGTGGGCCTCGGTTTTCAACCTTTTACTTGCATGGGAGGACTGAACTGGTGATTGGACAGGGGCAGCTTGGGAAATCTGATTGTTAGGTGGAGGAGTAGGTAAGGACAAGTTAGGCCATCCATGATGTTGGGAGACTGTCGAGTGGAAAATCTCTTGCCATCCATCGTTTTCGGGAACTTCAGGTTGCAATGAGACATGAGGATGCACAAGAATACCAGGGCCCTGTGGGGATTGGAAGGGGGGCCTTTCAGGTCTGGGTTGGACAACTCCTTGTCTAATCCAGTTAAAAAACCCATCTTGGAATAGGTGGCCTAACTCTTGCGAGTCAACATCAAAGTGTATGGATAATCTTGGACTTCTAGGGCCCTTGTTCCAATTACCTCTCCCTCGGTTACCTCTGCCATGGCTAACTCGACTGAAAAAGCTCATACCTATATGCATAATTGATTAGCAAATAGTTTCTTTAACAACCATACATGACAACTCTTTTAAAAATATGAAATAAATGTTGGCTCAACAACCTATCAGACTCATGCAATCCAATCCATACAAATTGTTTAACCATTGTCAATGAGCGAGGGGTTTGTATTGAGCGAAAAATGTTAAAATGAGGGGGGAAAGAACATGGTTACTGCTCATAGACAACAACAATCAACTGTAATGTAAACCAAAGAACATATCATGGTAATCCATCCAAGAAACTGCGATTTCAAATTGTTACAATACAGAGTTCCTCTTAACTGTAATTAAATTTTAGGAATAGGGAGTGGATAATGGATATGGGAAGGCAAGGGGATTGTAATTAGAGAAAACTGAAATAATAATAGGGAAAAAAAATGGATATTGTTCATAAAATCAATTAAGTAATCCATAAAACAATTCTATATTTAATGCAAATGATCCAACACTAACCAAATAATTATTGTGATCAATTAACAATTACTGTGTATAATTTAACCATTACTATGTGTGTTCGCACAGGGGAGACCCAGGGTTCGGCTCCAAGAGAGCACCAACAAGCCCTAACTACTGGCCCTTTCGGCAACACCTGCGAAGCAGATGTAGTCTCACCCGAAGTAGCTATGGGGGGTTGCAGGACAGAGATGTCTACAACCAAGGGGAATATCAAGTGGATCTAATACAGAACAATACTGCATACATATATCACTTATCATCCTCGATCTACTCTGCACAACTATAGATCTGATCTAGTACAACAATGAAAATAACAATATAACCATGATAGAGATCAAATCATCAATCACACACACGACACAAGATATACATGGTTCACCCTCTCTCCAGGGCTACGTCCACAGAATTGTGCTTATGATATATTAATATAAAGCATACAGTTCTTGTCTACGCTCTCAACTAGAAGATCTTCTCTTTTCTTCTCTCTTTCTCTCCCCTTCTTGCACACCCAGCTGCAGGACTTGACCTTCGCACCCAGCTGAAGATCTTACAATACCAGAAGGCTCTCCCACTCAGCACTTCTTTCTCATAATACATTAATCTCTCATAACACAATACAACTATATCAACAACAATATCGTACCGACCTGACCCAGGTCCTCTTGACCTTTATTTATACATTACAATAGCTCACTGATAGCCTTAGGTCGAAACCTAGGTGTCAAAACCCTAGCTACCAAAACCCTAGGTGTCTAAAACCCTAGGTCAACTTGACCCGCGTTTTCCCAGGCTTTGCCAACCTGTCTTTCCTTCCTTCTTGCACGGTGCTCCAAATCATCCAACGGTGGCTTTTTCTGCTTGCTGAGTTTTCCATGATCCTTCTTCCTTGTTGACCTGTTATCCTCGATTTCCTCATTCAACGGCTTGCTTTTCCGTATTTCGCTCCATGTTTTCTGCTCTTTTGCTCACTTTGACCCAGTAATAGTCACTGTGTCTTCCGCAAAGTTTGCATTTTTCCTTTTCTTCCTTGATCTTCACTTGCTTCCATAACCAAGGGCCAACATGCCCCCAACACTCACTTGTGACTCATCGTGAGTCACTTCAGATCTGATCCTTCTGTTTTGTTTTGATTTTGGACTGTGCGATGCAGCCTTTGTTGTCTTCTCTATGCCTCCTCTCCATCCTTGTGCAGAATGTATTTTCTATGTCTGGTAACCAGTTTCAACTACACCTTGTACCTAGACCCTGTTCTTCATGCTTTTACTGAGAGATGCGAGGCAACTGGTTGTCATAGTACAACTTCAACCGACTCCCATTTACCAATCCTTCCTTCCATTCTCCGTTCAATATATTCAGCTGCGCAGCTCCTGCCTCTGTAACATAGGTGATCTCATATGGTCTAAGCCAATGCGTTCTGAACTTCCCAGGGTGTTTCAGGAACTTACTGTCATACACCAGTACTAAATCACCTTGCTTGAATGCCTTCTTCTTGATGTGTCTGTCATGATAGGCCTTCTCTCGTTCCTTCTGAACCCGTTGATGGAATCCTGCAATAAATTTGTCTTCTTCTAGTTCAACCAACTATGCAAGCCTCTCGCAAACAGTGTCAATATCATCCATGTATGTAAATGTAACAATTCTTAAGCTTGGCATCAAGTATTCCATGGGAACAATAGCTTCAAGGCCATACACCAACTTGAAAGGAGTTTGCATTGTTAATTTCTTGCAAGTGGTTCTATAAGCCCATAGTACTATAGGTACTCTTAAATCCCAGTCATCCATGTTCACACTGCAAATATTTTTTAGTGTTGTCTCCAAGATTTTGTTAAATGCTTCAACTGTCCCATTTTCTTGAGGATGGTAAGGTGTTCTCTTCTAATGGTGGACTGCAAATTCCTCAGTCAGGGCTTCAACTGTCTTGTTTATGAAATATTTTCCTTGATCATTCATAAGGATCTTGGGGCATCCAAACTGGGTTATTATGTCATCAAATATGAAGCACGCAGCTGTAGTTTCACTACAGTCCTTAACTGCTCTGGCTTCAACCCATCTAGTCAAGTATTATGTCACAGTGATGATGTACCTTGCTCCTGTGTGCTTTCCTGGTGGATTCATAGGTCCCACGAAGTCAATGGCCCACTTTTCAAATGCTTGTAAGGTCATCTACGGTGCTAATGGCATTTCGTCTCTTCTGGACGGTTTTCCAACTCTCTGGCATACATCGCAAGCTCTGGCATAATCTTTAGCATCTCTATGTAGGGTAGGCCACCAAAGGCCAGCTCTCAGAACCTTCTGTGTAGTCGCTTTCCCTACGTAATTTCCTCCTGTGATACCTTCATGAGATTCTACAAGGGTCAATGGTTTCTTTGTCTCCATAGCACACCTCCTTAATATCTCATTAGGTCCCATCTTGTATAGTTGTCCATCTATAAGTGAAAAGTCTACAACGCGCACCACTAATTGTTTCTTCTGAGGAATTGTATACTCACTAGGTGCCATTCCTATTGATAGGAACTGGACGATGTCTGCGAAGTGGTCATCAATATTTCTAATGGATAGCAGCTATGCATTCAGCAGTATGTCCTCCAAACTGGTGGGCTCTTCGCCATGTTCCAACCTCGATAAGTGGTCAGGACCTTTGTTCATTATTCCTGGCTTAACCACAACTTCAAAATCATATTCCTGAAATAGAAACAGACATCTGCATATTCTCCCCCCAAACACTGGCTTGTTGACTAGGTACTTCAGTGCAGAGTGATCGGTAAACATTTTGAAGTGTCCTCCCAACAAGTAGTGGCAGAATTTCTGCAGCGCATATACCATGGCTAATCCTTCTCTCTCTGTAGTGGTGTAATTAATTTCAGTTGTAGATAGCTTCCTGCTAGCAAAATCTAATGGCTGGTCGATATCCCCTTCTCCAGGTTGTGCCAGCACTGCTCCTAAGGCAATAGAAGATGCATCGACATGCACATGAAACTCCTTACTCCAATCTGGAAAGACCAGAATAGGCGCAGTAACCATCTTTTGTTTCAGTGTGTCGAAGCTCTTCTGGCATTCTTCTGTCCAACTAAACTGGTAGTCTTTCTTCAAAAGTTTCTCCATTGGTGTTGTAATCTGGGCATATCCTTTGATGAACTTCATGTAATATCTAGTCCGTCCCAGTGTAGTGCGCAGTTGTTTGACTGAAGTGGGAGGTGGCAAATCAACTATAATGGCAATTTTAGATGGATCAACCAACAATCCCTGCTTGCATACAATATGACCTAATAGCACTCCAAATGGTGAGAAGAAGATGCACTTCTTCATATTCAAAGAAATTTGGCATTGCCTGCACTTGTTCAACATTAGTCTTAGATATTCAATATGATTTTTCAACAAACTAAAAACAGTCAAGTCGTCAAAATATGCTTCTAGAAATTTATGCAAAAACTCTTTGAAGGCTTCTACCACCACCCTAGAGAACATGGTTGGGGCATTCTTCAGTCCAAACAACATTACTATATATTGATAGGATCCCCATTCTATGGAAAGCATGGTCTTATGGCAGTCCTCCTTGGAAATCTGGATTTGATGGTATCCTGAAAATCCATCCATAAAAAAATACACCTCTTGGCCTCTCACGTTATCTAACACTTTGTCAGTGAATGGTGTAGGGAAAGGGTCATGCAAAGAAGCATCGTTCAGCTTCCTGAGATCTACACAGATCTTGATCTCACCTGTCTTCTTGTATTGCACCACCATATGGTTGATCCACTCCGACTCTTCGACAGGTTCTATAATCCCTGCTTCCAGCATTCTGTCTAGCTCAATCTTCACTTTCTCCTTATATTTTGGGTTCAATCTGTAGAGTGTTTGCTTAACTGGCTTCTCATTAGGTTTTAAAGGTATCCTCATCTCTCGCATAGGTCCTTTGATACCCTTCATATCATTGAACTTGATCGGAAACAAGTCTTGATATTCATGCAGCAACTCTGTAATCTTCTCAATGGTAGCAGCATCCCAATAATCTCTGACATTGGCAAGTTTTGGTGTCTCCTCTATTCCAATATTGACCTTCTTAATCTTGATTGGTTGACCAATAAATGGTATCTCAACTCCAAGTCCTTCCACATCTCTTTGGCCTTCTGTTTCTGCAATGTTCACCTTCCCCAGATCATCATCTTCATCAGCATTGATGTTGTAACAGCTTTGCAGTTTCTGGAAGTGCGCAGTCCATTCGTCCTCTTTTTGTTCTAAACGGAGGCTAGATGCCTCCTCAAATACTTTATGTCTCACAATCTGTAATGCTTGGTCTACTAAAGGATATTGACTTTCAAATAAGAAGGTGGTTACAAAATTTTGAGTCATACCTTCCCAATCTGCAATGATGAGGCGCAACTCCGCTTGAAGGTACCACTTGATAGGGGTCGTGTCTAGCGTGTTAATGAATCTGTGCACCCATTGTTCTCAGGGAATTTTATTCCAGGCCTCTTTGCAGCTTCGCACATGGTCCTTCAGGCAGCTTTGGCCTATGTATCGAACTTTGCAGCTTTCTACTTGTGTTGAGAACCGCACTGTCATCAAAGTATGACATTGTAACCAGTCTGTGATATTGCTTTTATGTGTCCCCCACCATCTTCCTGGTGTCTCTTTCAAGGCCTCATCCATTTCCAACAATCTTTGTTGGGTTGGTACACTTGTTTCAAAGTCTGATAGGAAGGCTTCTAAAGGATTCAGACCATCAAATGTGGGTAAGTTACTCACTGTTGTGCCGATCCAATGAACCTCTCTAGTTAATCTAGCACATCTCCTTGTAGATACTTCATACATCTAGTTCTTCCAATTCTCCAGTGCTTCTTCTGAATCTAATGAACACGCACTGTCACTTCGCCAGCTTAAGTTCCCATCGACTATAGGATTAATGTAATCTTGTTGTCTAGCTGTTAGTTTGTATATGTTTTCCAATTTGTATGCACGGTCTTCCTCTCTGATGGGTTCTTTCTATCGTTGACCTTCATATGGATCTAAAGGTGCGATGGCTCTAAGGCCATCTTTTTCAAATTTCATACGTCTTTTCTTTAAATCAACCACAGTGAAATTATTAAAGGTCCAATCAATTCCTAACATCACAGGGTAAGGGTAGTTGTCATCAACTATCTCAATTACTTCAAAATATGAAAACGTTCTTACTCCGTCGATGTCCACAGGGACATGCTCCAACCGTCCAAATGGGCTGACATCTTGTTGCTTAGCCATCCTAAGCCTGATAGGGGAATAGATCAACTTCGGTTTTCCCATCAGTGCCCATGTTTGTTTCGTCATGACATTGACCTCCGACCTTAAGTCAAGGACCACATAGTCTATGTCATACTCTCCTATTTGAGCATTCAAGTGTAATTCCTTATTTGTCCTTCTCCTTATTGAAATTTGGTGTACTTCCCTATTCAGTAAGGGGTCTATCTTTCCTAGCTCATACTGTCTGATTAAGCTCTGTAGCTCTTGTATAGTGTTGTCATCCTGAATTAACTTAATACAAGTATATAAAAAATCCGTGAGCTTACTTATCTCTTTTCCTTCTTTCGGCGAAGACGAATGATCAAATGCCTGAGGCATTTCATATTCTCTTACTTTTGGTCGTGTCTTTGATGAATAACCTTGGTCTACTTTGAACTCTTTTCTTGCCTCCTCGAATATTTGTCTTTCTTTCTTCGCATCAAAAGTTTGGGTCTTCTTTGTAGCTTTCCTGACTCCTGAATCTTCTATAATCTTTCCTTGGATCAGTTTATCCTCTCCTGTAACAATGCCTCCTCGAGTGATAACAGCAACTCTAGGGTCTACTCCGCGAGGTTCAACATATATCAGTTGCACTTGCGGATTATTCTGGGGTCCTCGTCTTTCCTGAAGCTTAGCTAGCAACACAGGACATTCCTCTATAACATCCTCGAACGAATTGCAATAGTTGTAGGTGGTACAGGGGTTCTGACAGTCCCTTGCTAAGTGTCCAGGCTATGCGTAGTTATAAAATATTATATGTCCTTGGCCTCGACCCATACCTCCTCCTCCTCCTCCTCCTCTGAATCCACTGCGAGGATTGAAGTTTCCTCTTCCTGGGGAGTTGTAATGCGTAGTGTTTTCTTCTTGTTGTACTTCACCTTGGATCTTGTATATGTCTCTTGACCTTTCATGCATGAGATCATAAGATCTACAATATCTATCATCATTCCCTACTGACTTACAAAATTTTCAATACAGGTTTGTTGGTGTCTGAACCTTTTTATGCATGTAATAGCACTCACCAGGGTGATGTCTGTTTCTGCATACTTTGCACCAGGGTAATGTGACTTGCTTCAAAGGGCTCGGAGCTCCCGAGGCCAAGTATTCATGGAACAGGGGATAGTGCTCCTTGTCATGGCCTTCTAATTTGCATCTGACACACCACATGTCTTCTCTTTTGTCTGTTCCCTTGTCTTTCTTCATATCTTCGACCTGCAGAGACAAACTAGTTAGTTGACTTAAGATTTGGCTCATACCTGAGCTGGATTTTCCCATAGGGGTTGATTCGAGCTTCATGGCGATATCCAACGCCTCAAAATGTGAAGCAATCTTCTGCTACATCATAGGGACTCTGATGTGTGGTAACAGGGCAACAATGAACCATTCTTTGTTCTGCTCATCTGGGATCTGAAAAGTCAATCGATCGGTTAGGGTCTTGAATCTCTAATCGAACTCCCAAACAGGTTCGGCTACCTTCTGTTTGATCTATTTCAGTTTTGTAATACATTGGGACTCCGACTTGGGTTTCTTAAACTCTGCAATCAATGGATTCTTGATCTCATTCAGTGGCTTAGGCTACACAAGTCCTTGGACAAGTTTCATGTACCAACTCAGCGCGTGATCCCTCGAAGTGGTACTGAACTAAGTTCTTTTGATAGCCTCATTGGTGACATTCTTAATATTCCACATAGCTTCACATAGGAACCAATGTTGATCAAGAGCTTCAGATCCATCTCCCCTGAAGATAGGGAGCCTCATCTCATTTGCCATAGATCTTCCTAGGCTTCATGACTAAGTATGTGGTAGACTACTAGTGACAATGATTTAGACACTCTGGTGACTCTGATTACTCTGATTGCTTAGTGTTTTTGAAACAACAGGAGGAATGGTAGTACTTACTTCAATAGTCTGCGCAGTTCCTGAGGTTTATGGCTCGTTCTGCGGAGTTCCTCAGCTTCTCCTTCCTCTGCCCTAGTGGGTTCTGGATGTTCTTCGTCTGTCAGATCTGCCTCTTCTCCACTGTAGAAACCCTCTTCCCCATAGATTTTCTTAAACATGTTCTCAAGGTGAACCCATCAGAATACTCTCCCACTGTGTGCATGTCCAGCTTTTGTGTCACTGTCGTTGTTCAAATTCTTGAACATTAGCCTTCTCAAATCCAACCAATCTACTATATCTTCAAGACGTTATTTTCATGCAACAACATCTTGATTCTTAGCTTCAGAAAATGTAAAACTTTTCCTCTGAGTCCCTTGAAGAACTATCTATCATCTTGGCTATACGGCTCTACTCTGTCAACAGCAAATTCGGTGATATACCCTCCAATGGTGCTATCGAACCAAAGATCTATTTCTCTTGATACAGCGTTATCGACTCTCTTGACCTTCTGGATCAGTGCCGACGTCCAAACCACAAAAGGTTTAGATATGATCTTGAACTAGGTATCGTCTAACCTAGCTAGCCACTCGTATAGCTCTTGATGGATTCCTCCAAAAAATATCTCGTGTATATCGGTGAAGATATATCTTCCTAACCAATCCTCTGTACTCATATTAGGGTTCCTGTTTTGGGCTTTAGCAAATTCCTTCTCTTGATCCTCTATCCACTTTTGAATCTTTGTCTTCGATGGGAACCACCTTGACATTCCCTCAAGAAGAATCATGTCTCAGCAATGGAACCATTTGTTGGCATAGGGACAGACCTAGGGTTCGGCTCCAAGAGCACACCAACAAGCCCTAACTACTGGCCCTTTTGGCAACACCTACAGAGCAGATACAGTCTCACCCGAAGTAGCTATGGGGGGTTGCAGGACAGAGATGCCTACAACCAAGGGGAATATCAAGTGGATCTAATACAGAACAATACAACATACATATATCACTTATCATCCTGGATATACTCTGCACAACTATAGATCTGATCTAGTATAGCAATACAAATAACATTATAGCCATGACAGAGATCAAATCATCAATCACACACACAACACAAGATATACATGGTTCACCCTCTCTCTAGGGCTACGTCCACAGAACTGTGCTTATGATATATTAAGATAAAGCATACAGTTCTTGTCTGCACTCTCAGCTAGCATATCTTCTTTCTTCTTCTCTCTTTCTCTCCCCTTCCTGCGCACCCAGCTGTAGGACTTGACCTTCACACCCAGCTGAAGATCTTACAATACCATAAGGCTCTCCCACTCAACACTTCTCTCTCATAATACAATAATCTCTCATAACACAATACAACTAGATCAACAACAATATCGTACCGACCCGACCCAGGTCCTCTTGACCTTTATTTATACATTACAATAGCTCACCGACAACCTTAGGTCGAAACCTAGGTGTAAAAACCCTAGCTACCAAAACCCTAGGTGTCTAAAACCCTAGGTCAACTTGACCCTCGTTTTCCCGGGCTTCGCCAACCTGTCTTTCCTTCCTTCTCACGTGATGCTCCAAAGCATCCAATGGTGGCTTTTTTCACTTGCTGAGTTGTCCATGATCCTTCTTACTTGTTGATCTGTCATCCTCCATTTCCTCGTTCAATGGCTTGCTTTTCCATACTTCACTCTGTCTTTTCTGCTCTTTTGCTCACTTCAACCCAATAACAGTCACTGTGTCTTCCACGAAGTTCACATTTCTCTTTTTCTTCCTTGATCTTTGCTTGCTTCATAACCAAGGGCCAACAGTGTGTTAACTTGCTCATTATTCACATTTGAATTTTTAACAGAGTGTCATCATATTCAAGATAATATGTCTTCCAAAACAATCTGTATTAGAATTATGTTTCCTCTCATTTGTCCCATTATATTTAAAACAAATTTCAAATGAACACACAGTCATTTATTTCCACTTTGTTTAGAACCCAAACATCAACCAATTTCCATGAATTACCTCCTCAAAACGAACACAGACACAAGTTCTTTTAAAACCGCACGCAATTCCATTCCTCTAATCAATTTAACAATTAACTTGTAATGAAACCGTATTGTTATAAAACCCATGCCCATCTCTGATACGATGGACGATATCCATAAAACATACACAACAGACAGCCAAGTCACAACTATCATGGTTTTAAATTGCAATAATCCTGATTGGAAATTAAAACACACAGTAACAACAACCATCTTTTCAACTTATACCGTGCTCTAGGAAACACACAACCCAGCATATAACACAAAGAGGCATACTCCCAATCAAATCATAAAACAATGTTAAGTTAACAATCCAACTATTACAATACAAAAGGCAGCGATTGTGTGCCCATTTCATTTGTCAAATCAACCAATTAACCATGCTGAGATATCGATTCGACTATTATAATACACAATGTAGCGGCTAAATACCAATAATAAAACCATTATCAACGCTATTCCACCAACTCGGTAATTAACACGACAAACAGGGATGAGCCAATAATCAAAACCATTGGCAATACCACCCAACAACTATAACAGCCAACCAGATGATAGACAGAGTGTGACTATTGAGTTGATCAAAATTGGGCTCGATACCAACGAAAACAAGAAAATAGTCAAGGGTTTGTTCGATCATTGAAACACAAGGAGATTAGAGTCGGCCATATCAACAGTAGGTGATAACCCTTCGAAACAACACAGTGGACACACAATCCATATAACCATTAACTTGTATGACAGGGTGACAATCCACACCAGGTAGGAGAGACTATGAACAGATGAGCAAAGACTCCTTACTGGCTAGTAATAATCCTAAGAACACGCATGGGTATAACCCTGGTGGTTTTCCCAAAAAACAAAACTGAATAATGTTGGTAAACACGCAGAGCCATGTAATAGAAACCAACCCTCAAGCAATCATCTTGGCATAATAGCCCCCATAACCAACTGTGCAGAAAACAAAATCATACACAAGCCCACGACCAGGCGAAACGATAGCAGTGACCCAAGGTGGTTCAAAATCAAATACAGCAACCCTATAACACCAAATGCGACTAGGTATGTTCATAAGAACCATGTGGATGTGGCCAACAAGTCTGTACTGAATGAAACCCTCCAACCAAAACCCATAAGACAACAAAGAGCCTTCATGGCTTCCACCACACAGAATCATCAATGAAATCGTGACTTCAACTATCAAATTTTTCATTTATAGTGAATACACACAACCAACCATTCCAGAGAAATATCACAAGTTTACATAGTTGTGAGCCTCAAGAAAAGAACAGAACAATACATCACCGATCTAATATCTATTTCATAACCAAAGTGAATTCATGGATGGCGAAAAAGACATACATGTAACCAAAAAGCCTTAAAAACGCGAGCTTGGTCAGACAGTTATTTCCTCGCCTGAAAATCGGAGCTTAACCATAGTGAAACACAATTGAACAATAGCCAAGCTAGGGTGACGGCCAGTGGGAGAGGTATGGAGTGATGTGCAGTAAATGCACGTCGCCTCCGTCCTCTACTCATTCAATTACTTAGTACATCTCAACCAGCCATCAATTAATCCATTGCATCGAAACTAACATCCATTACTTTCCAAGTGCACCACCCTATATCACATTAACCATTGCCAACATACCATAACGCATATCGAATGTGCCTTCATATAACTCAATACGTTGTATAGCCATTAACTTTTTTAGCTAGGACTAACAATAATCCTTTTAATTTGATTTGCATATAATGTAGCGTAGCATAGGATAGGATAGGATAGCTCCTCTAGATTTATTCCATATTTCTCTTATCTTTTGTCATGACTAACATGTGTTTTGTGCAGGTGTAACATGTAATAGATCATGGCGTCAATAGTATTGAAATAAAAGTTCACATAAGCCATCATGACATGTAACTGAGAATTTAGAGTAACGAAACCCACACATAGAATGCATCATCTATCATCCATTTGTTGCAAATAGAACCAACATTTCACCATTAGTCATGTAGAACCCTACAAGCATCATCGAACAACAGCAAAAAAATGTGTCACGAGACTATCTCTGATCCTCCAATCTACAAGGAGGTCCCACCTACCAGTATTATATATCATTAGCATAGTTTAAAATAATAGGCTTTAGCAATACTTTGAGGGAAGAATCCTCATTGCGATTTTTATCGTCAACAAATCGACGACTCCACAAAGAAATTTGTTTTCAACATATTTAGAACTCAGAACACATGATTTCGTAGATCGAGAATGGTAGATCAAGAAGATATGACCAGAATGATTAATCAACAGGGGGAAGTGAGCGGATTTAATGGAAAAATTACCAGGAATTTGGGAATAACTCATGAAAAATGTTAAGTATGAGGGGGGTTATCCTTGTATGCATAATCATTCAACCAGAATTCGCTCTTTAAATAAAGGAGAAAAATTTATGGAATTGATCTTTTAAATTCTCAAATGGATGAAGAAATGGAAAGCAGAAGCGGGAGATAACCAATTTCTTTATAAGACAGCAGTGAAAGAAGTTAACAAATTCAAGTGTGCTTTTAGGGGAAACATCGCAATGCTGTGTAAGCTTGATTGTTATTGACAAACAATAACTTGCAGGAGTGTCACTGTGGCAGAACTGATCCAACCTCTTATTCTTGACCAAAAATCAACTAAAAGATGGAAAAGCAACAAAAATCAAGCCAGAACTAAAATTGTGAAA